>LPNX010402323.1:57970-70351 GCA_001517045.1 Pseudotsuga menziesii | reverse complement strand
TATATATATATATATATATTCGGAGTTGCAAACAAGTTATGGTGGTTGATGAATTTTTTTCCGGGTTACATTGGAAATGGGATTACAATTTGATTCAGTAAATGGAAGGTTCCTCAAATAATTTTATAGTATTTGAATGAAAGAGATTTGATTTTCATTGTATATATTAGTGTGTGAAGGATTGAATAAAGACTCCACAGCCCAATAGATGTTTTGCAGAATAGCAGGTAGTTTTAGTTACATAAGGCACTAGTCTACAGGTTCTTGAAGCCTCACGGGGAGGACTTTATACCGCCGCAGGAGCCAGATGTTATAGCCTATTTTTGTTTTCTACTTTTGAACCATTTGCTTGTCTTAAAAATATGATTTTTCTTATTGTTTTAAAGTTTTGACCTTGGTTTCTTTTAAAATATTTTGATTTTAGGCTTATGTTTATAGTTGATTTAATAGGTTTTCTTTTTAATTTTGGCTTTACTTAATTAATTTCATGGTTTTTATGGGCTTATAGGATGTATATATTTCTGAAAGGTTCTAAAGAAATATCATAAGGCCTTATTTAAAGTTATTTACCAAAAATTAACACTTTGTTTGGAGTTTTGGTTAAAAAAATCAGAAAACATGTATTCTTGTAGTGCAAGCTTAGAAAAGTTAAACAGGCGCACTACAAGAAAATTGCGCTATCTGAAAAATCATGATTTTTGGCTCAAAATTTTCAAAATTCGCGCATAGGAGAGGTCATTCACACTTGTTAATGAGTTTGATACGTGTTTTCGGCGAGAGTAATCATTATGACAAGTGTTATGAGTTCAGGAAAGGAATCATTTGGGTAAGTTGCAGTTGTCCGGAGGTTAGAAGATACATAACAGTGGCATAATAATGATTATGCACGATGAGGAAAATTCACCATTAGCTACACATTTCCTGAATGCATGAAGAACATAGAATTCATGGAAACACCTGGCAGTTTGTGATTGAAGATTGAAGGAGGTCAACAAATTTAGGGTTTTACAGGGTAACTATTTAGCACTCTCGTGGTAGTCAGAGATAGAATTAAGAATGAAATCGGACACCTGGGAAGACAGGAAAGCAGATTTCTAGAAACCGAATCCATTATATGTGCTGGAATATTGACTGGATATTTGGATACTCTTTACAAAATGTTGACTAGGCTATCTGGGAGTGGTGTAAACTGGGTTCCTTATGTGGTTGTGCTATTGGGATTTTTTTTAGATTTGTTACCATGTGGGCAGTATTGGCCACTGAAGGATGCAGGAAGGTCAAGTTGCAGTATTATGCCTTCAAGCTAGCACCAACTATCAGAGAGGGTGTTTCACTTCCAGAGGTTGAACTTTACATTCCTTTCAATATCAATCCAATAGGAATGCAACCCGTCCTTATGATGACATATGTTTTGGATTTTCCTGGAGTCTTGGAAAGCCTTCTAAAGTCTCCCTTTTGGGAAAATGCAAGGAATATTCTGAATCCTGCGACTGTGGATGCTTTTGGTTCTAAAACGTGCCTCTACTATTCCTTGCATGCTTTTTTAGTCTTTTCATTCAATCTTTTGGACATTTCCAATTTTCCTAAGGAAATCTCCAATTACATCATCAATATGGGAGCTAGAATACCTAATATTAAACCTGGTCACCTCACTACAGAATATCTGACAAAGGTGCAAGCATCAACACGTTTCTGTGGAGGATTGTTACTGAGTCTTTTAGCTACATTATCAACATTTATGGACCATCAATTTTGACATATCAATGAAGGGTTTTCCATTGGATTTACTTCTGTTCTTATAATTATTGGTTCAATCATGGAGCTGAGGAGATCTTATCAGGATTTTAATGTAATTCCTACATTGAGCGAGGTCTTGAAACGATATGGAGTATATTAATGCTCTTTGTAGAGATGGTAAATATCTCAAGTGATATGCACCTTCCATAAAACTGAAGTTCCAAGAAAACTATATTTTTTCATGTCTAGATCATGTAGGCCCGAGTTTAACCATTGACATCAAGCTTTTTACAACTTTTCTCTGTGGGGCTTGAAACTGAAACAATGATTGTTGTCCTCAACAAGTTATCAAAGACAAAAATTCCCAAAGAGATCATTGATTTTATTAATGGATCAACATCAAATTATGGAAAATTCAAGCTTGTGTTGAAAAAGAATAATTATTTTGTGAAGTCCCCATATCCAGAGGTTCTAAAGACACTGCTTGAGGATGCTGTAATTACTTGGTCAAGAATACAGTTATCTGAGTTCTCTAATATAAGAGGATGGAATATGTTCACAATTAGCAAAAATATTAATGAAATAGGAGGAAGCCACATAGAACTCATTGTTAGTGAAGACATCACAACTGTGATTGAAGAAAATAGTTAAAGAACAACCATTGCAAGACTTGGAGCGTGCAAAGATTATTGAGAATTATGCTCTGTTTTTCCTGTTTTGGGTTATTCCAAATGACTGCAGATAACGAGCTGATGGAGATTAATTTTAGAAAACAAAAAGAGGTTTTTTTTCACATGATACCCATTCTCAAAAACCTCTCTCAGTTTTGTAACAACTATCAAGGTTTGAAATATTATATTTAATATTTACAGTCTATTTTTCAAGGTTTTAAAAATATTTAATATTTTCCTGTTTTAGTCTTCATCTTCCAGGGAATTTTATGATTGATTGGAGATGAATTTTTAAAAACCAAGAGAGTTTGTTTTCCATCACGGACCCATTCACAAAAACCTCTCTCAGTTTTTGCACAAGTGTCACGGATCGAGAGATATGGAATATTCTTTGACACCTATTTTTCTGAAATTCGCCAAATTTATCAGGAATCTGATTTTGCTATTTTTAGGAAATTAGTTGAAAGTTGGTTAATATAACTGTTGAGTAGGTTAAAATTCAACCTAATGAAGGGAAGATAGAACTACTTCTTGTAATTATAAAAAATGGACAAGGGTACAGTGCAGGGGTTCAAATTTTTGTACAAGTGGAGGCTATCAAGCTGTTGTTTATGGAGCTAAGTGTCAAAAACTCTTAGGTATTTTGACTGACTGATTATGAAATATATGCAACTATAAGCCTGGTTTAGCCTATTTGCTGGTTTCATTTTTTATTTGTTTAATCACTCAATTGATATATTCATTTCTTGTTTGAAGTTATTATTCATGAAATGCTTGTTAACTGTGGATGAAATTTAGAGTTGTAATTATTGTTTATGGTTTATATTTTATATATTATGCATCTCAGTCCTTCTTTGTGCATGATTTAGTGTTTTCCTTAGCCTTTTGAAGATTTTACCCTCTTGTTTACAAACTGTACAACCAAAACCCTAAAAAAACCTATTTTACTTAGTTTTGTTTTATGACATTGTGTTGGCTTGTTCTTTTGTAGTCTGAGAACAATTTCTGGGACTAACATTGGCAATCCATGAAGAAATAGTCAGATTGTTAGAGCCTATGGACTTCAAGACCATTGCTGCAGAAGTCGTTGCATGGAAGGATTTCATTGGAGGTTCAGTTGGTCCCTCCTAAGTTTGTCTTATGTGCATGTTGCGCTTTTGTAGATTATCTCTTTTTATTTGATTTTCCTAGTGGAAGTCACTAGAGGACAAAATTTTGTAATCGAAGATTCAAGGAATCCTAAAAGGCTTGGGTAACTCAAAAGTCACTTGGAAAATGTATAAATAGGGGGTCGAATAGTAGAATAGGGGAATTTTTCTAGCTCACATATGCTGAAGTTATTTGTATGAGTACTACTTCTTTTATAAATAAAGAGAACCAAATTTTTGCTAGAGGAAGGATTGTACGAGTTTTCATATGAATTATATGGATTGTTGAATGTGAAGTATTTATGTTTATCATCTTGCTACATAACTGTGAGATCGTTCCAACCTGTTGAATTATTTCTACAATTTATGAATGATGTTATTTTATGTTAGAAATCTCATGCAAATGAATGAGCAATGAAGGTATTAATAAAATAGAGGTACCTTTGTTTATCTTTTATTGTTCTAATTATGTTAGTAGAATGTGAACAACTACCTATAGGATTCCACTAGCCATTTTGCAGTACATTACTCAATTAATTAATCTTTTCTCCCCTGGGGATAGGTTAGCTAGAGTATATTATAATATATTAGATGTTTCTTTTTCTTTCGTAGAAGTGATTTTAAGGCAAGAGTGGTAATAGGAGAGGTAAGAACCTACGCATCTCTAGTGAGGCTCTTATTCACTGGTCACTTGCATTTAGTTTAAGCACTTGCAATTCATCCCTAAATTTAAAATCATATAAATGGTGGACCGGGACGTAACCGATAAAATAGACTTAAAACTTTCTATTAATTCTACGGTAGTTGGGTTGCTAAATGGACAGATTCTCCATTCCAAATAGTAAACAATATAATTGGGAAGGGTTATTGGGGAGAATCTCTATTGTCCGTACCTTGTATTTTTCCAGGAATCAACAGTGGGTTCTTGCAACAATTATGGTGGGCTATCATTATGGTCTGATTGCATCCATGATAGTGAATATCAAGCATTCAAGAATGCAATTATCGAGAATAAAAACTATCAGTATGAGACATATCATTTACATGATGGGAAAGAAAGCAGGAAGATCAAATTGGTGACTTCACAAGTGACAATGTACACGAATAATATTTATTTAACTAACATATGACATATAATATTAAATCGGTTACTTCAGAGGTGACAATGTACACGAATAATAATAATGTACATTGTTAAATATTGACATATTAATATTCATGTAAATCTTTTTATGTTGTTTTATAACACTATTTATTTTTTTATACCAGGTGCAAATATGTGATTTTATTTCAGAGTTTCGTGGAAAGATCCAACAGTACATTCAACATGTCGATATGGCACGATGGAAAGATGAGCAATTCATAATATGTCGAGACACCTTCCCTCTCAAAACAATACTATCTGTGGTTGACTTTGTGGAAAATTACACCCTACAACCACAAAATGAAATACAAAGTCAATACTATCACTAAGAGCAGGTGAGCATAATGGTCCATATCATGTATCGACATGGGCCAGATAGCAATGAAGAGAAACATGTGATACTGAAAGAAATTCACTTATACATAAGTGATGATCGGACCCATGACATCAATTACGTGCAACGTTGCTTTAAATTATTCTATGATCATGTGATAGCTATGGATATACAAATTTATCATCATTTGATTTGGTCTGATGGTTGTTGTGGATAGTTCAAGAATGCACATGTATTTCAATGGTTGTGTTTGTTGCACATAAAATACAAGGTTCCACATATATGGAGCTACTTTGAAATTGGTCATGGAAAAGGAGAGCACGATGGTGCTGGTGCATGCATAAAAATGCCCTTCGAAGGGAAGAGATGAAGTTTACAGGTGCTCGCCTTCGAGACATTGCATCTATAGTGAAATGGTGTGCATCTTTCATGGGAGGACAAGAAAAAAGGAAACACCTAGTGCAGAGAATATTCTGGGAGGTGACAAATTTGGACCGATCCCAAACACATCGGGTGGACACAGTACATGGAACTCGATAGTTTCATTCACTTAGAAGCTCAAACAACTAGGCCCTACAAATTTGGAAAATATTGGAGGCTTTCTTTTGCAGTTCATGTAGCATCAATGAATGGGATTATTGTGAGTATATAGATACAGTTCATACATGGGATCGAGTGACACTCGGAACCAATTTCAAGGGGGTTAATGAGATATACCATTTGGAAGATGATCAGACACATATTTCTACAAACTATGATCACATATCAAATCTCATACAAGTAGGTACAAAAAGTAAATTAGTAGTACCTAAATCTGAGAAATTTAATTTTTGTTACATGCAAGACCTTATTTAAAAAATGTATTTTTAACTCGACCTATTTCATTTCATAGGTTAGATATATGCATTGGTTTCCCCAAAAAATAATGAATGGGGTTGTGACTGTTGGTTGGCACATTGCTTAGAGGGGAAACAAACCATTCTTGAACATGTTATAGACGATGAAAATATTGAATTCCTAGCTGGCTCGATGGTTATAAAAGGGGAGTACTTGACAGTAGAAGCACAACAAAAAAGGAAGGGTGGGTATGTATATCAGGATTATAGACCAGGAGCTATTGTATACCACTTCACCAACCTGGTAGTTGGTATAAACATCAAGTTGCGCACACTTTCGAAAAAAATAGGTCACATGTACGATACTTGCTACCTCATATAGAGCATGAAATATTTATGGTCACCATCGACGAAAGAGATGATCCAGATGGACTACTTGAGTGAGTGCATTGTCAGGTGTTACTAGATTGGCCAGTGTGGCTAGATTTCCAGGTGTGTTATTTAACCTTTAAATTGCATGTTGAAGCACAATTTCAATTATTTATCCTTATTTTATTCCCAATGTAATAAACCTATGATTGACGGATACCATTCATAGAAATAATACTATTCAGATGATACTGGACACTATAAACATGATCCTACAACCTCAGGTGAGTTATCTATAAATCATGTTTGCACATTTTCATTGGGTTATATTTATTTTCTTATGGGAGTACAAATGTTTATCGTTTCGTGTTCGTAGGATACAAACATGTTCTATGGAACATTGTAGGCACCAAGAACAACCCAGTGTCTTTAGACACCAACAAATAGAAATAAAAAAATAACATGCTCTCGAGTTGTTGCAATTTACTTTTTTTCATGTTTTTTATATTAATGTACATTTAATTACATTGTTGGGTCAACTCTTGCAACTCTTGCATTGGTGGGCCAGCTCTGCAAAACCCTTAATTTTTCCTGTGTTGGTAGGGTCCCCATATCGGGCCTTCCCATACAGACTTGCATGAGCCAACGTCATGCAATTTTGCTTCTCTATTTGTTTTTCCACTCCTGGACCAAAAGTCACTAGGTGCCCATGAACTGCATTTTCATGTAACTTTCAACTCAACATAACTTAGAAATCAGAGGTCGTATTGATGAAACGTCGATTCCGTTGGTCTCCTGGCATGCGATTACCTCTAGGTGGCCCTCTCCCTCTTGTTTTCATGGCTCAGTGGCTTCATTGTGCATTAATTTCGTAAACTGGGGTTTTGCTCAGTTTTCTTTAATGCAACTCTATCATTAATGGGACAACTCTGCAAAAACCTCGGCCCTGATTGTGTTGGTAGGGTCCCCATATTGGCCTTTCCCTTATAGACTTGCAGGAGCAAACGACATGTAATTTTGCTGCTCCGTTTGGTTTTTCACTCCCAGATAGAAAGTCACCAAGTGTCCCTGAATGACATTTTCATGCGACTTTCAACTCAACATAACTCAGAAAATGGAGGTCATATTGATGAACCATTGACTCCATTGGTCTCCTAGAATGTGATTACCTCTAGGTGGCCCTCTCCCTCATGTTTTCATGTCCCAATGACTTCATTGTCCATTAATTTTGTAAACTAGGGTTTTGCTGAGTTTGCTTCAATGCAACTCTAGCATTGGTGGGTCAACTCTACAAAACCCTTGACCGTTCCTGTGTTGGTAGGGTTCCCATATCGGCCTTGCCCATACATACTTGTAGGAGAAAAGGACATGCAATTTTGCTGCTCCGTTTGGTTTTTCGCTCCCGGACCGAAAGTCACCAAGTCTCCCTGAACGCATTTTCATGTAACTTTCAACTCAACATAACTTGGAAACCTGAGGTCAGATCGAAGAAAAGTTGAATCCATTGGTCTCCTAGCATGTGATTTCCTTTAGGTGTCCCTCTTCCTCATGTTTTCATGGCGGAGTGACTTCATTGTGCATTGATTTCATAAACTATGTTTTTTCTCAGTTTCCTTCAATGCAACTCTAGCATTGGTGGGTCAACTCTACAAAACCCTCGACCGTGCCTGTGTTGGTATGGTTACCAAAATTCCATATATCCCTAGGATTCACTTAAAAATTTAAGACCAACTAGGGTTTCCTAAACTACAAATTGCATGCTATAACTAGGGTTGGCAAGTTTTGAGATGGAACTAGGGTTTTATGACCTCTTTAGGTTTAGATCATTAGATTGGTTGGTATCATTTAAGTAGAAACAAAAAGGTCATATACCTATGCTATGCACATACATGAAATAAAATGAATAGGTTTGAATATGGATCACAAGTGGAAGTTCACATGCATGCATGACTTAGAAGTAGAAACATATGTACATGAATAACAAGAAAAAACAACTAAGGTTTCATGAACTATATGAAATACATGAGTATAGAGATGAGAGGCTATGTTATTTTCATTAAATTAGAAACCAAAAGTCCATATATTCCTAGGCTACACTTACAAATTGAAAACCAACTAGGGTTTCATGAACTACAAATTGCATGCTATAACTAGGGTTGACAAATTATGAGATGGAACTAGGGTTTTATGACCTCTTTGGGTTTATATCATTAGATTGGTTAGTATCATTTAAGAAGAAAACAAAAGGCCATATACCTAGGCTATGCACATACATGAAACAAAATGGATAGGGTTGAACATAGATCACAAGTGGAATTTCATAGGCATGCATGACTGAGAAGTAGAAACACATGTACATGAATAACAAGCAAAACCAACTAAGGTTTCATGAATTATAATAAATCCATGAGTATAGAGATGAGAGGCTATTTTATTTTCATTAAAGTAGAAATCAAAAGGCCATACAGCCCTCGGATACACTTACAAATTGAAAACCAACTAGGGTTTCATGAACTACAAATTGCATTCTATAACTAGGGTTGACAAATTATGAGATGGAACTAGGGTTTTATGACATATTTAGGTTTATATCATTAGATTGGTTAGTATATTTAAGAAGTAACCAAAATTCCATATACCTAGGCTATGCACATACATGAAATAAAATGAATAGTTTTGAACATGGATCACAAGAGGAAGTTCACATGCATGCATGACTTAGAAGTAGAAACACATGTACATCAATAACAAGCAAAAACAACTAAGGTTTCATGAATTATAAGAAATCCATGAGTATAGAGATGAGAGGCTATGTTATTTTCATTAAAGTAGAAACCAAAAGCTCATATATCCCTAGGCTACACTTACAAATTGAAAACCAACTAGGGTTTCTTGAACTACAAATTGCATGGTATAACTAGGGTTGACAAATTATGAGATGGAACTAGGGTTTTATGACCTCTTTAGATTTATATGATTAGATTGGTTAGTATCATTTAAGTAGAAATGAAAAGGCCATATACCTAGGCTATGCACATACATGAAAAAAAATGAATAGGGAAAAATTAAGATACTTATGTGAACAATTTAATCCCATTGTCAATTGAAATCATCAGCATAACAGTTCAAATTTGTATGTCTTTTGTAGCAAGTTTCAGGAACGAATGTATGATATTCAATGAACTTATGATTTACCCTTTATGTACAAATCAATGTAACTTCATAATAAGGTTCTATGGTAGTCTAGGATGGTTTAGGACATGATATGAGAGGGTAATGATGAGGTTTAGGTACAAATTATTTGTGGCATATTATCTTCGACCAGCAAGAATTTAGGTAGTGTATGGTATGGTTATGATGTTATGATGTTAGTACGGTGTGGTATGGTATCGTATGTTAGTATGGTATGGTATGGTATGATTTTATGATGTTAGTGGTATGGCTATGATGTTATGATGTTAGTGTATGGAATTTAGGTAGTGTATGGTATGGTTATGATGTTAAAAATTTGATGATATCCCTACATGGTTTGTTAATTGAACCATGATATTGGTATTTCATTAAGAATGGATTAGGACGTGAGATGAGAGGGTAATGATGAGGTTTAAGTAGCTGATTTATGACGTATTATTTTGAACCAACAATAATTTAGGTAGTGTATGGTATGGTTATGATGTTATGATGTTAGTGTATGGTATGATGTTAGTATGGTATGGTATGGTATGGTATGATATGTTAGTATGGTATGGTATTATGATGTTAGTGGTATGGCTATGATGTTATGATGTTAGTGTTATGATGTTATGATGTTAGTTTTATGAGGTTAGTGTATGAAATTTAGGTGGTGTATGGTATGGTTATGATGTTAAAAAGTTGATGATATCCCTACATGGGTTGTTAATTGAACCATGATCTTGGTATTTCATTAAGGATGGATTTATGAAGTTATATATCTTTCTAATTTTCATAGATACAATTCATTTGCCTTGGTCTTGTATGAGGTTTTTATTATCTTTGTAGGATGTCATGAAAAACTTATGATGTGGTGGCTAGTGATTCCCATGGTGTTGATCTAGTGATTATATCCCATGGATTACTTAATGGTTACTTGATCTTAGTTGGATGCGTCATACATTCTTCCTTGAAGCATTGGAGATCTTCAAATAGTTAGTAGGATATGCCATGATAAGGTCTATAATATCATAATATAACATAGATGAACCACATGTTAACTTTTTAATTAAACACATACTTAATTAAAGACACAGGTAAACATATCTGAAAGGCATATAATAAATATCATGTTCCAAAATCAAGTCAACCATATATATAAATTTGAACCTTACTTTATATTATAGGTAGATATAATGTTTTAAAAAATGGCATGCCATGGCCATAATACAAAATAGAGGATCAAATTGTACATCTGTGTGTATACAAACAAAACATTACATGTATGTATCCCCCCTATACATTAATTCTATTTATTCCCCCCTTTCACTGACACTGTCAGTGTATTGTGAGCAGTCTATCTTTCTTTTCCGGCTGCTCAATGGTGATACCCAACGCTAAACAAGAGGGACAGATCTCATTTGTGGAGACTGCAGACAAACCAAAATGTGTAAGTGAGTTTACCAACCTATAAAAATTCTATGTACATTTGTTCAAATTCCAAACCAATAGAACATTTTTACTTACTGTCCGTGAGTAAGTTATGGTGGTTCATGGTGAAAGTCATGGTGCCTCACTAGCAATGACCCCGATTGGGTGCTCTTCAAGCACCAATTTCTCACTATCAAGCTGCATACAATAATATATATATGTCAGTGTCAGCATATCAATGGGGGGAACAAGGAAAAAGATACTTGCATTTAAAAAAGGAAATATAAGCAAGATAAGAAATATATAAATATACCTGAGGGTCGTGAAGAGGTGTGTAACCAGTGGGTGGAACATATGACACCAGGCTAAAATAATTGGCATATGCATTGGCGTTGAAGGTCGCTTGGTGGACAACTGTATCAAACATAGGTTCCTATGTACAAAAACATAAAGATACAATTAGACAATTTCAAATAATTAAAAAACTACATGTTGAATCATTAAAAGAACAATTAAAAGAAAGAGAGACATAAACATACATGGTGGGGGGTCAGAGGTTGGTCACCAAAAAAATCGATTTGGTGCTCTTAAAGCATTACTGCCTCACTAGAATCCTGCGTAAAGTAACATATGTCAGTGTCAGATAATAAAAAGAAAATGAGACATATACTACATGGATGGAAAATGATGTTTCGAAATAAAGTGGAACATACATGTACCTGGTGGGGGAGGTGGGTCATCAACAACCTAGATTTGGTGCTCTTCGAGCACCACTAGCTCACTAGATGCCTGCATACAGTAACATATGTCAATTTCAACAAATACAAAGAAAACAAGACATATACTACATGGATGGACAATATACTACAATGGATGGACATATACTACATGGACGGATATATACTACAATGGACAAACAATGAAAAATACATGTACCTGGGGGGGGAGGTGGGTCACCAATCAAAAAGGTCGTTCGGCTAGCATACATATCATGCTACATAACAAAACATAAAGATACAATTAGAACATTTCTAATAGTTAAACGCATACATGTTGAATCATTAAAAGAATAATTAAAAGCATAATTAAAATAATACATGTGTTTGGGAATCTTCCTCTACATGTGAGGGACTTTCCTAGGATTCCACAAGCTCATCGTGCCCACCCTGCATAAAACATATTGTATCCATATTAGGATGTATTGAATGTTGAAATATCTACTATAAATATGTAAATAATGATGGCAAATTAAAAAGTAAAGTTCTTACAACTAATGGTGAAGCACCAAAACCATATGCAGCATTGACCGATCCATCAATGTCATCAACATCAATAGCCAGACTACGCAAATTTGGGTTGTCATGGGATACGCGATGTATATTTGTTCACATAAATTGTTAGGTTCCTCAAATAATCTCGACTGGATGAAGGTATGGACTGAACGATGCACACAATCGGATCATGGAATATCATGGGAAGGTGTGGCTTCATTGGTAAAAGCAGCACAACGCAATGGAGATAAAAATCTAACAAAAAGGGG
>LPNX010402323.1:47970-52970 GCA_001517045.1 Pseudotsuga menziesii | reverse complement strand
ATGCATCAAATCGAATGGATAGCATATACAACAGGGGGTTGTCCATTGGACAGGGGAAACACATAGATTACCAACATGAGGGAAATCCAACAAGTTTTGTTTGGTCTTATTAGGTCCTTAATTTTTAAATTTTAAAAAAACATTTTTTTCAATGAGGTGGTGAGAGATGCAATACATTTGGTTAGAGAAGGAGAGGAGATAACAGGCATTCCATCAAGACAAATAGTGAAGAAAGACATTGGATATATAGGGTTTTGATTGGAACTCCCCACCCTTAAGAGAGGATATATTTTGTAAAGGTTTAGGCCTGGAAAAGGGTTGTTGGTATTGTTATTAATGATGTTGTTATAGTTGATAGCTAGTATAATATGGTTAAACAGTAGAAGGGTGTTGCAGTTGCTTTAATTGTAAGGATTTTGGGATAATAGTGGATAGTCATTCTTGTAATATGATCTATACTAGACTTGTTATATTTATGTTCTAAGGATGTATTGGATTATGACAAATATTAATGGAATGAGACCCCCATTCCAAATATTTGGTTTGTTCCTTTTATATGTAAACGATGTGTTGTTTTTTTATTCCACAACTATGTTAATAAATGAATTCTTATTTAGTATAGTTGTGTCACATTCTGTAGTAGAAGGTACTAATAATTATAAGGGATAGTTTGTTCATGGTGGTAAGGGAATGAGTTGCACTTGAATGAATGGGGACTTGCATAAGTAAAAAAAGGAACCCTATATGGTGGAGCAAACGTTGGTCATGATGTCCATGTTGCATTAGAGTCATATAGAACTTAGTGTCGTGTGATGCTTTGGGTTAGACCTCCCCCTCTCCAAGCATTGAATATGCTAATGCTTGGACTATAATAGACCACCCTTTTTGTACACTAATGCAAACCTGTGTATGAGTTTCAGCCAACATTTACATCCACTCTATAGGATCTCCGGAAAACTAACATCATTATTTTTCCATTCCTATAAAGGAGATGTACTATAAGATTTTCCTAGACTTGTTGATTTCACTGTTAAGTTGAACCTAAATGAAAAACAGAGAGGATCACTAAGCAAGCTACAACACTTTGTAGGAAATCGAATAAGTAGAGATATAATGATGTTAGTTCTTGGAGATCCTGTAGAGTGGATGTTTGGTTGCTCTGTAGGTTACAAATATTTAGGTTCATCATTAGATGCTTCACTATATGAATCATATATGGGTCCCCCAAAATTATAATTATTGATTTCAAATATAACATCCAAATCTTCATGAAATGGATAAATGCATGCATTTTCCATCTCATCATCAAACAAGGGTTTGCCTACAAAATATTCCTCATCAGAATCTCAACAATATGGACCATCTAATTCAGATTCTTTGGATGAGGTAATATAATAGGAAAATGGGTTCTTTCATAACCAAAAACCCAAAGGTTCTCTGTCTACCCTTCCTGCTTCTTCACCAACTTGAATCCTTCCTTATCAGCTTTGAAACATGGGTTTTATTCACTGTGCATGCATTTACATTGATCAGCTAATGACAGACCCAATTTTATAGTTTCACCTAACCCACATTTGAACCATATTGGTTGATATGTATTCTGAAGTCCTGCTAGTCTGAGCGTTACAATTAGTGGACGAACCCATCACATTTTGCTTCCCATTCAAATTGCTTTGATTGTTTTTATGTGAGTTATCTCAACAACCAGTTCCCAAAAAATCTATTAATTCTAATCTACCCAAATGTGATGCTTAAGGGAGGTTTAGAGAAGGATTCGAGCTCCACCATAGCCACGATAGTTAGAGTTGTTTTGCTCACATGTATGCTCGGTCCGTTGGAGAAGGATGAAAATCGGTCGCTGCCCCAAGAAGGATTGTCGAGCCATGTTTTTTTTATAAGAAAGAAACAAGAACCTAACCCCTAGATCATTGAATATCATTATGAAAGCCCTAGGTTAGAACAAAACTCGAACCTAACTCAGTATTTTCCAAATTGTAGAGACAACAGGGGTTTTCTAGAATTCTGCCAAATGTTATGGATTTCTTCTTTAAGGTGTTTTATTATAGAAACCTTATATTAGAAAGCAACTTGAACCTAACCCAATAATTTACAATCTCTAAACACCATGAGATATTGGACTATACAACATATTTTCATTAAGTGATTGAATTAAGTAATCCACTTAAAATAACTATTTTATCAAAATATTAAATTTTTTTCTACATACCTGTTAATATCATCATCAAACAAAACTGTCCATTTCTCACAAAAGATAACAAGTGTTCAACCAAGCAATGGTGACGATTCCTGGTATTATTCCTCACAAGTTTGCGATGTTGCAACCTAATGAAACATAATACCAGGAGTCGTCACCATTATTAGCCAACATTTATTAGCTATTTTAGAGTTAGTGAATTGAAAGTGGCTAAGTCAACGCAAAAAAGAAAGGCAATAAGTTTGACTAAATAAACTATTTTTATAATTGTACCTACATCTTCCACTACATGCATTGCTTGCATGCCTCACCTATCTCGACGTAATATCAACATTATTATTATTGGTATGTGCACCTTCTCTCACTGACAGTCTTCTTCCTCTTTATTCTCCAAAACAACTATATTATAGGGCCTTTTGGCGTGACATTGTTTTGCATGCAACTTTTTTTTTGTTAATCTTAGAAAGAAACTCGAACCTAACCCAGTATTTTCCAAATTGTAGCGACAACATGGGTTTGCTAGAATTCTGCCAAATGTTATGGATTTCTTCTTTAAGGTGTTTTATTATAGAAACCTTATATAAGAAAGCAACTCGAACCTAACCCAGTATTTTCCAAATTGTAGCGACAACATGGGTTTGCTAGAATTCTGCCAAATGTTATGGATTTCTTCTTTAAGGTGTTTTATTATAGAAACCTTATATTAGAAAGCAAATCGAACCTTACCCAGTAATTCCCAAGCTCTAAAGACCATGAGAGCTTGGACTATACAATATATTTTCATTAATTGATTGAATGAAGTAATCCACTTATAATAACTATTTTTTCAAAATATTAAATTTTTTTCTACATACATGTTAATATCATCATCAAACAAAACTTTCCATGAGGACAGAGTTCAAGAACTCTCTCCACATGAACTATATCTCACAAAAGATAACAAGTGTTCAACCAAGCAACGGTGACGATTCGTGGTATTATGCCTCACAAGTTTGCGATGTAGCAACCCCATGAAACATAATACCACGAATCGTCCCCATTATTAGCCAACACTTATTAGCTAATTTGGAGTTAGTGAATTGAAAGTGGATAAGTAAACGCAAAAAATTAAAGGTATTGAGGTTTATACCACATATTTGATAGTGTATGCATCCAATACTTGCTAGTTACTTGATCACTATCAAGGAACAACTTCAGCTCTATCTTGTTAACCTTACTTCATCCAGCTAAAAGCAGTTCACATATTCAAAGAACAAAATACTAAGGCTGATATCTTATCCAAAGAAGCATTAACCTTGGCCTCAGACCATTTTCAGTTTACTGAATTCATTGATGGTGAATGTATTGATCAGGGCACTTTCCATCTTTTCTAGCCCTTAGCACTTGAGTCTTTTATGTGCTGTTGCTATTGACATCCTTTGGATGATTGAGGTGGATGCTCCCCTCATATTACTGATCTCTCTTGTTTATTGCTTCTTTGGATTAGCTACTTCATTATTAGACTTGAAATCTTTGTCTGTTGAAGGTTAGTGATGTGGATGTAGTCAAGATCCCTAGATTATAGGTGTTACCTTTGAAGGTTTGTCTAGTATTCTTGTGAAGCTGATCAATTGTCATTTGTCTGCTGATGATGAACATAGTTGTATATATTCCATGTGCTCAGTAATAGCTGAATTTGTAACTAAGTTACCTTTGGTTTCAATGAAATAACAAGGAACAGATATTTTCCCTTGGAGAAAAAAGATACTTGATCGCTAATATCAATTGATATTCCATCACTCTTATTCGTAACTCCAATTTTTTCACATTTATAGTAACCTATAAATTCCAAACTCTTTGTTTTCATGGAGTTTTTGTGAGGTTATGGGTGCAAAAATAATGGAGATTGGCATCCTAAGGTTGAAAATTAGCATCCTAAGGAACACTAAGCAAGCTACAACACTTTGTAGTAAATCGAATGAGTAGAGATATAATGTCTTTAGATGACCTTTGTGGTGTAAATAGTTGGTTAGATTTAGAATTATTCCCTAGTGTGAGTGATACTTGATGTTTCCTTGCCCTTTTTCCATCCCTTGGTTTCATCAAATCATTAAGGAAGGGATGATATAGTTAATTTAAGAGCCTTTTGATTTGTGTGAATAGTCCTGTTTGGTTCTTTCTACTATGGGAATTCCTTAGGGTTGAAAATTAGTATGGGAAACCAAGTTAGCGTTGCCTTAGGGTTGAAAATTAATATGGGAAAACAAGCATCATCAAGACAAGCTAAAAGGAATAAATCAACAAATATTACAGACAGATATAAATGGATTTAAAACATTCTTTTCATTCCTGAATGTGCCAAGTAGCATATCTGGAAATGTCCGCTCTTCACCACCATGGATTAGATATATATTTGTGTGTGTGTGTGTGTGTGTGTGTGTGTGTGTGTGCATGTGTGTGTGTGTGTGTGTGTGTGTGTGTGTGTGTGTGTGTGATGTTTGTTATTCGATGCAGGTTTTTTTGGGATGTTTCCCTTGGCGATGTGAATAGATCCATGCCATGGTATTGCAATACCATACCTGGTACGAGAGAACTACATTCAGTTTGTAGTAAATACATGGGTGACATATTTTCCTTTGAAATGAGGAAGTATGCATGCTTCTGTGAGTTCTGCATTGACGCCAATGGACTAGGGGTTGATCATTGTGTGAAAGATGCATATGCCAAGAAATGGAAATATGTCCCTCTTAATCCAAAGGGGCCACATCCAATTCTGACGTGGAAAGAGATGCACACTGACAAGGCA
>LPNX010402323.1:32883-47892 GCA_001517045.1 Pseudotsuga menziesii | reverse complement strand
AACATTCTTTTCATTCCTAAATGTGCCAAGTAGCAGATCTGGAAATGTCCGCTCTTCACCACCATGGATTAGATATATATATATGATTGTTGTAGGTTACCATTGGCAAATATGCCTATGAAGTGTTGGATTATTCACTACAGAGTAGTAGTGAAGAGGTTAAAACATCTGCTCTACAGGATCTCCAAGAACTCAACATCATTATTTGTCCAGTACTGTAAAGGCGATGTACTAGAAGATTTTCCTAGACTTGTTGATTTCACCGTGATGTTGAACATAAATTATGAATAGAGAGGAGCACTAAGCAAGCTGCAACACTTTGTAGGAAATCAAATGAGTAGAGATATAATGTCTGGCGCAATCTGCATACATCCTTCACTTGAATGATGTTAGTTCTTGGCAATCCTAACATCATTCAAGTGAAGGATGTATGAACACTGCTGCAATATCATGATTCGACCATGAGGTTCTTAGTTGACTGGAAATTGGGTTAGGTAATACTTTTCCATTAATGGACAATCATGAATCTTATGGTTTATGGTTTGGGTCTTGAAGCAAGTACTAGGTATTTTGATGTCTTATATTTTTTATTTGAACATTTTATGTCAATTTTCACCGTGTCTGGTTTTTTTTTGTCCCTCTTACAATTAACACGATAAGATGAACTTTATGGTTTAGGAAGTTGGTTAGCTTTAGAATTATTCCATGGTGTGAGTGATATTTGATGTTTCCTTGCACTTTTTCCATCCCCTTGTTTTCATCAAATCATTGCGGAAGGCATGATATGGTTAATTTAAGAGCCTTTTAATTTGTGGGGTATAGTCCTTTTTGGTCCTTTCTACTATGGGATTGCCTTAGGGTTGCCTTAGGGTTGAAAATTAGTATGGGAAAACAAGTTAGTTTTTCCTTAGGGTTGAAAATTAATATGTGAAAACAAGCATCATCATGAATATACATACTATATCGGCATAAAAATTTGTTTCATAGAGCAGTATGGGTGAACAATAGGAGACTACAAATCAATGATAAGTTAGGGATAATATTCATTATAAAAGGACCTTTGGGTAGGTAAAACAAGGAATCAATTCATCCTCCATTGGAGTCCTTCAACCATTCATCTCTCTCCCCTTCATTCGTAGGTCTCAAAATATTTACTTTGGGAACAAAGTACTTATACAATTCAATCAAAGCCATCAGTTGTGCAAGATGCTGAAAGTAAGGATATTGTTTCATGTTTCACTTTTGTTGTCAAAAGGAATACTGAAAATTTAGGAAGTACCAAAGCTAGTCATTATGTGCACGTGGAATTAATGTAGGAAGAGAAGTCATGTCTACTTTTTTGTTCTTGAATGGGAGCAATGATGAAACCACAATAGTGGTTTATAGATGGCAATCACAGGGCAACTATCAAACATTGGGAAGAATCATTGCACTGACAGGGGCCCTTAATGCAAAACAAAATTGGTATTTTAGGGTCAACTGGGGTTGTTACTTCTCTTGTGCATAGGTCTAGATATTTTTACGGTTTTTTTGTGACCTACGGTTGCAAGGAAAGCCACCAAAGACTATTATTTGCTATTGATCTCCTTGAAGAGATTGTTGAGTTTCACCTAAAGCACAATCCAACTTGGTTTATAGGGTCTGAAATTAAATGGTATTGGTTTTATTTAGGTTTTTTTACCCCCATTTTATGGAGAAAAAGCACCCAGAATTCATGATACTACTATAAATTGTTGTTTAGGAGGTTGGAACAACCCTTATTTAATCCCAGAATGAAGGTTTGAGGCTGTTGGAGTGCCTAGGCCTGCTCTTTATGTCCATATCTGTGACCATAATTGTTTGTTAATGTCATTTCAACCCTCAAATTCAACCAAACATTTCTCAAAGCCTGTTTTTCTGTTGTTTGTCACTTTTCATAGGGCTATCCATGCCCATAACTGCCTTTTAACCCGCCAATTTGGCCCAGATTTAGAGGTATGCCTGTTTGGTGATGGATAAGTGCACAAGGGTGCCCAAGATGGTGAAATAGGGTTGTTTCATACAATTTTTTACTGCCAAACAGGTTTGTTTGTGCCCAGAATTCATGTGGATGCTGCTCTAAGGCATATGAATGAGATTTAAGGGTTGCTTTCACCCAAATATTTCTCATTTTCATGGCCATAATTGCAAAGAACGCCTCCTATTGCCATTGATCATCATCTTTTATTTCTGGAATGTGACCATATCTAAAAGTTGGTTTAATTATAGTTGATTTGAGATACTTTACTATTTGTTGTGACCTTCAGAATTCTCCCAAAGTGCTCAGATTTTCCCTTTGATGCTCATACTTGATTCTAGAGTTATTTATGCCCATAGGAATGCCCAACATTGCTCCTAGCGTGACATTAAAAATACCAAGTTTTTTCTGGAAGCCCTAAATAGGGCCAATTAACCTTGGTGTACTGGTTTATCATTAGAGAAAGGCCTTCTCTCATTATTTGAGGAACATTCACCCTTGGAGACACATGCATAAGGGTAGTGTTCAGCCCTACCAAAGGAGAAAGTCATCATTTGAAGCATGCATACACTCTTTTATACACCATTTCATGAGAGATATTACATGCTTGGAGGTTACTCATTGAGTTGGTCCACTTGGAAGGTTGTTCACATGGTTCATGCCCTATTTTGTGAAGAACGTTTTTGTATTTGGGGGTTGCTTTATAGATTGACTATTGTGCGCATGGGTGCCATTGTTCCTACAAAGCAAGTTGTGTTTTACTTCAAATAGTGTTATGATGTATAGGAATCCTACAAAGCTAATTGACTCAACAATGAAGTAGGTTTAGAGTCTCGATGTTTATGTTTCTAGGTTATTTTTCTTTTTGAATTTAAGTTCCTCAAATACTTTTATAGTCTTTGATTCAGTAAATGGAAGGTTCCTCAAATACTTTTATAGTCTTTGAAAGAAAGAGATTTGATTTTCATTTTATATATTAGTGTGTGAAGGATTGAATAAAGAATCCACAGACCAATGGATGTTTTGCAGAATAGCAGGCAGTTTTAGCTACAGAAGGCACTAGTCTACAGGTTCTTGAAGCCTCACAGGGAGGACTTTATCCCGCAGCAGGATCCAGATGTTATAGCCTATTTTTGTTTTCTACTTTTGAACCATTTTCTTGTCTTAAAAATATGATTTTTCTTTTTGTTTTAAAGTTTTGACCTTGGTTTCTTTTAAAATATTTTGATTTTAGGCTTATGTTTATAGTTGATTTAATAGGTTTTCTTTTTAATTTTGGATTTACTTAATTAATTTCATGGTTTTTATGGGCTTATAGGATGTATATATTTCTGAAAGGTTCTAAAGAAATATCATAAGGCCTTATTTAAAGGTATTTACCAAAAATTAACACTTTGTTTGGAGTTTTGGTTAAAAAAATCATAAAACATGTATTCTTGTAGCGCAAGCTCAGAAAAGTTAAACAGGCGCACTACAAGAAAATTGCGCTATCTGAAAAATCATGATTTTTGGCTCAAAATTTTCAAAATTTGCTCATAGAAGAGGTCATTCACACTTGTTAATGCGTTTGATATGTGTTTTCGGCGAGAGTAATCATTATGACAAGTGTTATGAGTTCAGGAAAGGAATCATTTGGGTCAGTTGCAGCTATCCGGAGGTTAAAAGATACATAACAATGGCATGATAATGATTATGCATGATGAGGAAAATTCACCATTAGCTACACATTTCCTGAATGCATGAAGAAAATAGAAGTCATGGCAACACCTCGCAGTTTGTGATTGAATATTGAAGGAGGTCAACAAATTTAGGGTTTTACAGGGTAACTATTTAGCACTCTCGTGGTAGTCAGAGATAGACTTAAGAATGAAATCGGACACCTGGGAAGACAGGAAAGCAGATTTCTAGAAACCGAATCCATTATTCAGATAGAGGAACTTGGTGACTTGTCTGCAGAGCTCGAGCTCTCTGTTTTCCAGCTGGGTATTAGTCCATACATATTTGCATCTATTATTATGAAGGTGGTTCGCCATTTTGTTCCTGTTTTGATTAAGCTACGGAAAAAGGGGCTAGATGGGAATACAAAAATTAAGAGATATATATGATGGATTTCATTGGGAGTTGCAATCTTGGAATATTTAATGATTGCAATTCACTCTCTTCCATATTCAGTATATGTTGCTAGTCATAGGTTTCCACACATTTTGTTGAGTAAAAATCTTCTGACAATGGGGTCTATGATTACAATTTAGATATTTAAAAAGATATCGGAAGCTGGTTTTGGCCATGGGACATCATTGATTATATGTGCTGGAATATTGACTGGATATTTGGATACTCTTTACAAAATGTTGACTAGGCTATCTGGGAGTGGCGTAAACTGGGTTCCTTATGTGGTTGTGCTATTGGGATTTTTTTTACATTTGTTACCATGTGGGAAGTATTGGTCACTGAAGGACGCAGGAAGGTCAAGTTGCAGTATTATGCCTTCAAGCTAGCACCAAATATCAGAGAGGGTGTTTCACTTCCAGAGGTTGAACTTTACATTCCTTTCAATATCAATCCAATAGGAATCCAACCCTTCCTTACGACGGCATATGTTTTGGATTTTTCTGGAGTCTTGGAAAGCCTTCTAAAGTCTCCCTTTTGGGAAAATGCAAGGAATATTCTGAATCCTGCGATTGTGGTTGCTTTTGGTTCTAAAACGTGCCTCTACTATTCCTTGCATGCTTTTTTAGTCTTTTCATTCAATCTTTTGGACATTTCCAATTTTCCTAAGGAAATCTCCAATTACATCATCAAGATGGGAGCTAGAATACCTAATATTAAACTTGGTCACCTCACTACAGAATATCTGACAAAGGTGCAAGCATCAACACGTTTCTGTGGAGGATTGTTACTGAGTCTTTTAGCTACATTATCAACATTTATGGACCATCAATTTTGACATATCAATGAAGGGTTTTCCATTGGATTTAATTCTGTTCTGATAATTGTTGGTTCAATCATGGAGCTGAGGAGATCTTATCAGGCTTTTAATGTAATTCCTACATTGAGCAAGGTCTTGAAACGATATGGAGTATATTAATTCTCTTTGTAGAGATGGTAAATATCTCAAGTGATATGCACCTTCCATAAAACTGAAGTTCCAAGAAAACTATATTTTTTCATGTCTAGATCATGCAGGCCTGAGTTTAACCATCGACATCAAGCTTTTGACAACTTTTCTCTGTGGGGCTTGAAACTGAAACAATGATTGTTGTCCTCAACAAGTTATCAAAGACAAAAATTCCAAAAGAGATCATTGATTTTATTAATGGATCGACATCAAATTATGGAAAATTCAAGCTTGTGTTGAAAAAGAATCGTTATTTTGTGAAGTCCCCATATCCAGAGGTTCTAAAGACACTGCTTGAGGATGCTGTAATTACTTGGTCAAGAATACAGTTATCTAAGGTCTCTAATATAAGGGGATGGAATATGTTCACAATTAGCAAAAATATTAATGAAATAGGAGGAAGCCACATATAACTCATTGGTAGTGAAGACATCACAACTGTGATTGAAGAAAACAGTTAAAGAACAGCCATTGCAAGACTTGGAGTGTGCAAAGATTATTGAGAATTATGCTCTATTTTTCCTGTTTTGGGTTATTCCAAATGACTGCAGATCACGAGCTGATGGAGATGAATTTTAGAAAAAAAAAGAGGTTTTTTTTCACATGATACCCATTCACAAAAACCTCTCTCAGTTTTGCAACAAATATCAAGGTTTGAAAGATTAAATTTAATATTTACAGTCTATTTTTCAAGGTTTTAAAAATATTTAATATTTTCCTATTTTAGTCTTCATCTTCCAGGGAATTTTATGATTGATTGGAGATGAATTTTTAAAAACCAAGAGAGATTGTTTTCCATCATGGACCCATTCACAAAAACCTCTCTCAGGGTTTGCACAAGTGTCACGGATCGAGAGATATGGAATGTTCTTTGACACCTATTTTTCAGAAATTCGCCAAATTTATCAGGAATCTGATTTTGCTATTTTTAGTCAATTAGTTGAAAGTTGGTTAATGTAACTGTTGAGTAGGTTCAAATTCAACCTAATGAAGGGAAGATAGAACTACCTTTTGTAATTATAAAAACTAGACAAGGGTATAGTGCAGGGGTTCGAATTTTTGTACAAGTGGAGGCTATCAAGCTGTTGTTTATGGAGCTAAGTGTCAAAAACTCTTATGTATTTTGACTGCCTGATTATGAAATATATGCAATTATAAGCCCAGTTTATCCTATTTGCTGGTTTCATTTTTTATTTGTTTAATCACTGAATTGATATATTCATTTCTTTTTTGAAGTTATTATTCATGAAATGCTTGTTAACTGTGGATGAAATTTAGAGCTGTAATTATTGTTTATGGTTTATATTTTATATATTATGCATCTTAGTCCTTATTTGTGCATGATTTAGTGTTTGCCTTAGCCTTGTGAAGTTTTTACCCTCTTGTTTACAAACTATACAACCAAAACCCTAAAAAAACCTATTTTACTTAGTTTTGTTTTATGACATTGTGTTGGCTTGTTCTTTTGTAGTCTGAGAACAATTTCTGGCACTAACATTGGCAATCCATGAAGAAACAGTCAGATTGTTAGAGCCTATGGACTTCAAGACCATTGCTGCAAAAGTCGTTGCATGGAAGGATTTCATTGGAGGTTCAGTTGGTCCCTCCTAAGTTTGTCTTATGTGCATGTGGCGCTTTTGTAGATTATCTCTTTTTATTTGATTTTCCTAGTGGAAGTCACTAGAGGACAAAATTTTGTAATCGAAGATTCAAGGAATCCTAAAAGGCTTGGGTAACTCAAAAGTCACTTGGAAAATGTATAAATAGGGGGTCGAATAGTAGAATAGGGGAATTTTTGTAGCTCACATATGCCGAAGTTATTTGTATGAGAACTACTTCTTTTATAAATAAAGACAACCAAATTTTTGCTTCAGGAAGGATTGTACGAGATTCCAGATGAATTATATGGATTGTTGAATGTGAAGTATTTATGTTTATCATCTTGCTACATAACTGTGAGATCATTCCAACCTGTTGAATTATTTCTACAATTTATGAATGATGTTATTTTATGTTAGAAATCTCATGCAAATGAATGAGCAATGAAGGTATTAATAAAATATAGGTACCTTTGTTTATCTTTTATTGTTCTAATTATGTTAGTAGAATGTGAACAACTACCTATAGGATTCCACTAGCCATTTTGCAGTACATTACTCAATTAATTAATCTTTTCTCCCCTGGGGATAGGTTAGCTAGAGTATATTATAATAGATTAGATGTTTCTTTTTCTTTCTTAGAAGTGATTTTGAGGCAAGAGTGGTAATACGAGAGGTAAGAACCTACGCATCTCTAGTGAGGCTCTTACTCACTGGTCACTTGCATTTAGTTTAAGCACTTTCAATTCATCCCTAAATTTAAAATCATATAAATGGTAGACTGGGACGTAACCAGTAAAATAGACTTAAAACTTTCTTTTAATTCTACGGTAGTTGGGTCGCTAAATGGATAGATTCCCCATTCCAAACAGTAAACAATATAATTGGGAAGGGTTATTGGGGAGAATCTCTATTGTCTGTACCTTGTATTTTTCCAGGAATCAACAGTGGGTTCTTGCAACAATTATGGTGGGCTATCATTATGGTCTGATTGCATCCATGAGAGTGAATATCAAGCATTCAAGAATGCAATTGTCGAGAATAAAAACTATCAGTATGAGACATATCATTTACATGATGGGAAAGAAAGTAGGAAGATTAAATTGGTGACTTCACAAGTGACAATGTACACGAATAATATTTATTTAACTAACATATGACATATAATATTAAATTAGTTACTTCAGAGATGACAATGTACACGAATAATAATAATGTACATTGTTAAATATTGACATATTAATATTCATGTAAATATTTTTATGTTGTTTTATAACACTATTTATTTTTTTATACCAGGTGCAAGTATGTGATTTTATTTCAGAGTTTCGTGGAAAGATCCAACAATACATTCAACATGTCGATATGGCACGATGGAAAGATCGGCAATTCATAATATGTCGAGACACCTTCCCTCTCAGAACAGTACTATCCGTGGTTGACTTTGCGGAAAATTACACCCTACAACCACAAAATGAAATACAAAGTCAATACTATCACTCAGAGCAGGTGAGCATAATGGTCCATATCATGTATCGACATGGGCCAGATAGCAATGAAGAGAAACATGCGATACTGAAAGAAATTCACTTATACATAAGTGACGATCAGACCCATGACATCAATTACGTGCAACGTTGCTTTAAATTATTCTATGATCATGTGATAGCTATGGATATACAAATTTATCATCATTTGATTTGGTCTGATGGTTGTTGTGGATAGTTCAAGAATGCACATGTATTTCAATGGTTGTGTTTGTTGCACATAAAATACAAGGTTCCACATATATGGAGCTACTTTGAAATTGGTCATGGAAAAGGAGAGCATGATGGTGCTGGTGCATGCATAAAAATGCCCTTCAAAGGGAAGAGATGAAGGTTACAGGTGCTCACCTTCGAGACATTGCATCTATAGTGAAATGGTGTGCATCTTTAATGGGAGGACAAGAAAAAAGGAAACACCTAGTGCAGAGAATATTCTGGGAGGTGACAAATTTGGACCGATCCCAAACACATCGGGTGGACACAGTACATCGAACTCGATAGTTTCATTCACTTCGAAGCTCAAACAACTAGGTCCTACAAATTTGGACAATATTGGAGGCTTTCTTTTGTAGTTCATGTAGCATCAATGAATGGGATTATTGTGACTATATAGATACAGTTGATACATGGGATCGAGTGACACTTGGAACCAATTTCAAGGGGTTTAATGAAATATACCATTTGGAAGATGATCAGACACATATTTCTACAAACTATGATCACATATCAAATCTCATACAAGTAGGTACAAAACGTAAATTAGTAGTACCTAAATCTAAGAAATTTAATTTTTGTTACATGCAAGACCTTATTTAAAAAATGTATTTTTAACTCAACCTATTTCCTTTCATACGTTAGATATATGCATTGGTTTCCCCAAAAAATAATGAATGGGGTTATGACTGTTGGTTGGCACATTGCTTAGAGGGGAAACAAACCATTCTTGAACATGTTATAGACGATGAAAATATTGAATTCCCACCTGGCTCGATGGTTATAAAAGGGGAGTACTTCACAGTAGCAGCACAACAAAAAAGGAAGGGTGGGTATGTATATCAGGATTATAGACCAGGAGCTATTGTATACCACTTCACCAACATGGTAGTTGGTATAAACATCAAGTTGCACACACTTTCGAA
Source organism: Pseudotsuga menziesii (assembly GCA_001517045.1). NCBI lineage: Eukaryota > Viridiplantae > Streptophyta > Pinopsida > Pinales > Pinaceae > Pseudotsuga > Pseudotsuga menziesii. The sequence continues at coordinate 38,494 of LPNX010402323.1, read as the reverse complement.
AAAAATAGGTCACATGTACGATACTTGCTACCTCATATAGAGCATGAAATATTGATGGTCACCATCGACGACAGAGATGATCCAGATGGAATACTTGAGTGAGTGCATTGTCAGGTGTTACTAGATTGTCCAGTGTGGCTAGATTTCCAGGTGTGTTATTTAACCTTTAAAGTGCATGTTGAAGCACAATTTCAATTATTTATCCTTATTTTATTCCGAATGTAATAAACCTATGATTAACGGATACCATTCACAGAAATAATACTATTCAGATGATACTGGACACTATAAACATGATCCTACAACCTCAGGTGAGTTATCTATAAATCATGTTTGCACATTTTCATTGGGTTATATTTATTTTCTTATGAGAGTACAAATGTTTATCGTTTCATGTTCGTAGGATACAAACATGATCTATGGCACATTGTAGGCACCAAGAACAACCCAGTGTCTTTAGACACCAACAAATAGAAATAAAAAAATAACATGCTCTCGAGTTGTTGCAATTTACTTTTTTTCATGTTTTTTATATTCATGTACATTTAATTACATTGTTGGGTCAACTCTTGCAACTCTTGCATTGGTGGGTCAGCTCTGCAAAACCCTTAGTTTTTCCTATGTTGGTAGGGTCCCCATATTGGGCCTTCCCATACAGACTTGCAGGAGCCAACGTCATGCAATTTTGCTTCTCTATTTATTTTTTCACTCCTGGACCAAAAGTCACCAGGTGTCCATGAACTACATTTTCATGTAACTTTAAACTCAACATAACTCAGAAATCAGAGGTCGTATCGATGAAACGTCGACTCCGTTGGTCTCCTGGCATGTGATTACCTCTAGGTGGCCCTCTCCCTCCTGTTTTCATGGCTCAGTGGCTTCATTGTGCATTGATTTCGTAAACTAGGGTTTTGCTTAGTTTCTTTTAATGCAACTCTATCATTGGTGGGACAACTCTGCAAAAACCTTTGCCCTGATTGTGTTGGTAGGGTCCTCATATTGGCCTTTCCCTTATAGACTTGCAGGAGCAAACGAAATGCAATTTTGCTGCTCCGTTTGGTTTTTCGCTCCCAGACAGAAAGTCACCAAGTGTCCCTGAATGACATTTTCATGCGACTTTCAACTCAACATAACTCAGAAAATGGAGGTCAGATCGATGAACCGTTGACTCCATTGATCTCCTGGAATGTGATTACCTCTAGGTGGCCCTCTCCCTCATGTTTTCATGTCCCAATGACTTCATTATCCATTGATTTTGTAAACTAGGGTTTTGCTGAGTTTGCTTCAATGCAACTCTAGCATTGGTGGGTAAACTCTACAAAACCCTTGATCGTTCCTGTGTTGGTAGGGTTCCCATATCATCCTTTCCCATACATACTTGTAGGAGAAAAGGACATGCAATTTTGCTGCTCCGTTTGGTTTTTCGCTCCCGGACCGAAAGTCACCAAGTTTCCCTAAACGCATTTTCATGTAACTTTCAACTCAACATAACTTGGAAACCTGAGGTCGGAACGAAGAACAGTTGAATCGATTGGTCTCCTAGCATGCGATTTCCTTTAGGTGGCCCTCTTCCTCATGTTTTCATGGCCGAGTGACTTCATTGTGCATTGATTTCATAAACTAGGGTTTTTCTCAGTTTCCTTCAATGTAACTCTAGCATTGGTGGGTCAACTCTACAAAACCCTCGACCGTGCCTGTGTTGGTAGGGTTACCAAAATTCCATATATCCCTAGGATTCACTTAAAAATTTAAGACCAACTAGGGTTTCCTGAACTACAAATTGCATGCTATAACTAGGGTTGACAAGTTTTGAGATGGAACTAGGTTTTTATGACCTCTTTAGGTTTAGATCATTAGATTGGTTAGTATCATTTAAGTAGAAAAAAAAAGGTCATATACCTATGCTATGCACATACATGAAATAAAATGAATAGGTTTGAATATGGATCATAAGTGGATGTTCACATGCATGCATGACTTAGAAGTAGAAACATATGTACATGAATAACAAGAAAAAGCAACTAAGGTTTCATGAACTATATGAAATACATGAGTATAGAGATGAGAGGCTATGTTATTTTCATTAAAGTAGAAACCAAAAGGCCATATATCCCTAGGTTACATTTACAAATTGAAAACCAACTAGGGTTTCATGAACTACAAATTGCATGCTATAACTAGGGTTGACAAATTATGAGATGGAACTAGGGTTTTATGACCTCTTTGGGTTTATATCATTAGATTGGTTAGTATCATTTAAGAAGAAACCAAAAGGCCATATACCTAGGCTATGCACATACATGAAATAAAATGAATAGGGTTGAACATAGATCACAAGTGGAATTTCACATACATGCATGATTGAGAAGTAGAAACACATGTACATGAATAATAAGCAAAACCAACTAAGGTTTCATGAATTATAATAAATCCATGAGTATAGAGATGAGAGGCTATTTTATTTTCATTAAATTAGAAATCAAAAGGCCGTACAACACTCAGATACACTTACAAATTGAAAACCAACTAGGGTTTCATGAACTACAAATTGCATTCTATCACTAGGGTTGACAAATTATGAGATGGAACTAGGGTTTTATGACCTCTTTAGGTTTATATCATTAGATTGGTTAGTATATTTAAGAAGAAACCAAAATTCCATATACCTAGGCTATGCACATACATGAAAGAAAATGAATAGGTTTGAACATGGATCACAAGTGGAAATTCACATGCATGTATGACTTAGAAGTAGAAACACGTGTACATGAATAACAAGCAAAACCAACTAAGGTTTCATGAATTATGAGAAATCCATGAGTATAAAGATGATATGCTATGTTATTTTCATTAAAGTAGAAACCAAAATTCCATATATCCCTAAGCTACACTTACAAATTGAAAACCAACTAGGTTTGCCTGAACTACAAATTGCATGCTATAACTACAGTTGACAAGTTATGAGATGGAACTAGGGTTTTAAGACCACTTTAGGTTTAGATCATTAGATTGGTTAGTATCATTAAAGTAGAAATCAAAAGGCCATATACCTAGGCTATGCACATACATGAAACAAAATGAATAGGGTTGAACATGGATCACAACAGGAAGTTCACATGCATGCATGACTTAGAAGTAGAAACACATGTACATCAATAACAAGCAAAAACAACTAAGGTTTCATGAATTATAAGAAATCCATGAGTATAGAGATGAGAGGCTATGTTATTTTCATTAAAGTAGAAACCAAAAGCTTATATATCCCTAGGCTACACTTACAAATTGAAAACCAACTAATGTTTCTTGAACTACAAATTGCATTGTATAACTAGGGTTGACAAATTATGAGATGGAACTAGGGTTTTATGACCTCTTTAGATTTATATCATTAGATTGGTTAGTATCATTTAAGTAGAAGTGAAAAGGCCATATACCTAGGCTATGCACATACATGAAAAAAAATGAATAGGGAAAAATTAAGATACTTATGTGAACAATTTAATCCCATTGTCAATTGAAATCATCAGCACAACGGTTCAAATTTGTATGTCTTTTGTAGCAAGTTTCAGGAACGAATGTATGATATTCAATGGACTTATGATTTACCCTTTATGTGCGATCAATGTAACTTCATAATAAGGTTCTATGGTAGTCTAGGATGGTTCAGGACATGATATGAGAGGGTAATGATGAGGTTTAGGTACAAATTATTTGTGGCATATTATCTTCTACAAGCAAGAATTTAGGTAGTGGATGGTATGGTTATGATGTTATGATGTTAGTATGGTGTGGTGTGGTATGGTATGTTAGTATGGTATGGTATGGTATGATGTTATGATGTTAGTGGTATGGATATGATGTTATGATGTTAGTGTATGGAATTTAGGTAGTGTATGGTATGGTTATGATGTTAAAAATTTGATGATAGCCCTAAATGGGTTGTTAATTGAACCATGATATTGGTATTTCATTAAGAATTGATTAGGACGTGAGATGAGAGGGTAATGATGAGGTTTACGTAGCTAATTTATGACGTATTATTTTCAACCAAGAAGAATTTAGGTAGTGTATCGTATGGTTATGATGTTATGATGTTAGTGTATGGTATGATGTTAGTATGGTATGGTATGGTATGATATGTTAGTATGGTATGGTATGGTATGGTATGGTATTATGATGTTATTGGTATGGCTATGATGTTATGATGTTAGTGTTATGATGTTATGATGTTAGTTTTATGAGGTTAGTGTATGAAATTTAGGTAGTGTATGGTATGGTTATGATGTTAAAAAGTTGATGATATCCCTACATGGGTTGTTAATTGAACCATGATCTTGGTATTTCATTAAGGATGGATTTATGAAGTTATATATCTTTCTAATTTTCATAGATACAATTCATTTGCCTTGGTCTTGTATGAGGTTTTTATTATCTTTGTAGGATGTCATGAAAAACTTATGATGTGGTGGCTAGTGATTCCCATGGTGTTGATCTAGTGATTATATCCCATGGCTTACTTAATGGTTACTTGATATTAGTTGGATGAGTCATACATTCTTCCTTGAAGCATTGGAGATATTCAAATAGTTAGTATGATATGCCATGATAAGGTCTATAATATCATAATATAACATAGATGAACCACATGTTAACTTTTTAATTAAACACATACTTAATTAAAGACATAGGTAAACATATCTGAAAGGCATATAATAAATATCATGTTCCAAAATCAAGTCAACCATATATATAAATTTGAACCTTACTTTATATTATAGGTAGATATAATGTTTTAAAAAATGGCATGCCATGGCCATAATACAAAATAGAGGATCAAATTGTACATCTGTGTGTATACAAACAAAACATTACATGTATGTATCCCCCCTATACATTAATTCTATTTATTCCCCCCTTTCACTGACACTGTCAGCGTATTATGAGCAATCTATCTTTCTTTTCCGGCTGCTCAATGGTGATACCCAACGCTAAACAAGAGGGATAGATCTCATTTGTGGAGACTGCAGACAAACCAAAATGTGTAAGTTAGTTTACCAACCTATATAAATTCTATGTACATTTGTTCAAATTCCAAACCAATAGAACATTTTTACTTACTGTCCGTGAGTAAGTTATGGTGGTTCATGGTGAAAGTCATGGTGCCTGACTAGCAACGACCCCGATTGGGTGCTCTTCAAGCACCAATTTATCACTATCAAGCTGCATACAATAATATATATATGTCAGTGTCAGCATATCAATGGGGGGAACAAGGAAAAAGATACTTGCATTTAAAAAAGGAAATATAAGCAAGATAAGAAATATATAAATATACCTGAGGGTCATGAATAGGTGTGTAACCAGTGGGTGGAACATATGACACCGGTATAAAATAATTGGCATATGAATTGGCATTGAAGGCCGCTTGGTGGACAACTGTATCAAACATAGGTTCCTATGTACAAAAACATAAAGATACAATTAGACAATTTCAAATAATTAAAAAACTACATGTTGAATCATTAAAAGAACAATTAAAAGAAAGAGAGACATAAACATACATGGTGGGGGGTCAGAGGTTGGTCACCAACAAAATCGATTTGGTGCTCTT
>LPNX010402323.1:22883-27883 GCA_001517045.1 Pseudotsuga menziesii | reverse complement strand
CTATTACGACAATACATATAATATAAAATAATATATAATAAAAATAAAATACATATAATATAAAATAATATATAATAAAAAATAAATAGTCTATTTCGACATTGTCCCAACTCGTTTTGGATAGTTCTATGCAATTTGGACATTTTTGTGAATTTTGCTGTAGCTCTGGTGGAGCTTAGGGTATAGAATTGGAGCTCACGATTGAGAATTGGAGCTCACGGTTTCGATTTGGAGCTCACAGTTCACATTTGGAGCTCACGGTTTCGATTTGGAGCTCACGGTTCACATTTGGAGATCACGGTTTCGATTTGGAGCTCATGGCTCAACGGGTAAGCATCACCTCATTTTTTGGGCATGCTATGACAAGGGTTTTTGGGTATGCAAATGATTCAGGGTTTTAGATTGGATGGGAATGAAACCAGTTCAGTGTTTTAGTTTTTTTGGGCATGCAACTGGTTCAGGGTTTTAGTTTTTTTGGGCATGCTGTGATGTTTGTTGTGTATTTGTGGGAAAACATCTACAACCACATCAATTCCAAACTGAAATTTTAGATGCCCTAGATTTCCACATTACATTAGGATAGATGCATGATAGATGAGAGCTAGGGGCAACATTATCTCTTGGCTCATCGTATCCCACCCATCATCGAAGCTGCAAGGGAGTAGGGAGCAGTTTAGTATGTGAATACTCAACCCAAATAGAGCAGTGGTTTATCTTCAGAAATATTTCCCACTCTTTATTATGTGCCAAGATTTTGTTACAACAATTAGAAATATGACTTGAATGAGATGAATCCCCCACCCCTATATGATTATAAAGGGTTTGTCAACGTTGGAATGAACTCGATTAACCACTCGGTTTCCAAAATTGATCTAACTCGGTTTATGGATGATTGGATTTTTCTTTGTGTCATTTAGAAAATCCATGTCTATATGTATCCAAGCTATGCATCAAATCGAATGGATAGCATATACAATAGGGGGTTTTCCATTGGACAGGGGAAACACATGGATTACCAACATGAGGGAAATCCAACAAGTTTTGTTTGGTCTTATTAGGTCCTTAATTTTTAATTTTTAAAATAACATTTTTTTCAATGAGGTGGTGAGAGATGCAATACATTTGGTTAGAGAAGGAGAGGAGATAACAGGCATTCCATCAAGACAAATAGTGAAGAAAGACATTGGATATATAGGGTTTTGATTGGAACTCCCCACCCTTAAGAGAGGATATATTTTGTAAAGGTTTAGGCCTGGAAAAGGGTTGTTGGTATTGTTATTAATGATGTTGTTATAGTTGATAGCTAGTATAATATGGTTAAACAATAGAAGGGTGTTGCAGTTGCTGTAATTGTAAGGATTTTGGGATAATAGTGGATAGTCATTCTTGTAATATGATCTATACTAGACTTGTTATATTTATGTTCTAAGGATGTATTGGATTATGAAAAATATTGATGGAATGAGACCCCCATTCCAAATATTTGGTTTGTTCCTTTTATATGTAAACGATGTGTTGTTTTTTTATTCCACAACTATGTTAATAAATGAATTCTTATTTAGTATAGTTGTGTCACATTCTGTAGTATAAGGTACTAATAATTATAAGGGATCGTTTGTTCATGGTGGTATGGGAATGAGTTGCACTTGAATGAATGGGGACTTGCATAAGTAAAAAAAGGAACCCTATATGGTGGAGAAAACTTTGGTCATGATGTCCATGTTGCATTAGAGTCATATTGAATTTAGTGTCGTGTGATGCTTTGGGTTAGACCTTCCCCTCTCCAAGCATTGAATATGCTAATGCTTGGACTATAATAGACCACCTTTTTTGTACACTAATGCAAACATGTGTATGAGTTTCAGCCAACATTTACATCCACTCTATAGGATCTCCAGAGAACTAACATCATTATTTTTCCATTCCTATAAAGGAGATGTACTATAAGATTTTCCTAGACTTGTTGATTTCACTGTTAAGTTGAACCTAAATGAAAAACAGAGAGGATCACTAAGCAAGCTACAACACTTTGTAGGAAATTGAATGAGTAGAGATATAATGATGTTAGTTCTTGGAGATCCTGTAGAGTGGATGCTTGGTTGCTCTGTAGGTTACAAATATTTAGGTTCGTCATTAGATGCTTCACTATATGAATCATATATGTGGCCCCCGAAATTATAATTATTGATTTCAAATATAACATCCAAATCTTCATGAAATGGATAAATGCATGCATTTTCCATCTCATCATCAAACAAGGGTTTGCCTACAAAATATTCCTCATCAGAATCTCAACAATATGGACCATCTAATTCAGATTCTTTGGATGAGGTAATATAATAGGAAAATGGGTTCTTTCATAACCAACAACCCAAAGGTTCTCTGTCTATACTTCCTGCTTCTTCACCAACTTGAATCCTTCCTTATCAGCTTCGAAACATGGGTTTTCTTCACTGTGCATGCATTTACATTGATCAGCTAATGACAGACCCAATTTGATAGTTTCAGCTAACCAACATTTGACCCATATTGGCTGATATGGATTCTGAAGTCTGGCTAGTCTGAGCGTTACAATTAGTGGAAGAACCCATCACATCTTGGTTCCCATTCAAATTGCTTTGATTGTTTTTATGTGAGTTATCTCAACAACCAGTTCCCAAAAAATCTATTAATTCTACTCTACCCAAATGTGATGCTTAAGGGAGGTTTAGAGAAGGATTCGAGCTCCACCATAGCCACGATAGTTAGAGTTGTTTTGCTCACATGTATGCTCGGTCCGTTGGAGAAGGATGAAAATCGGTCGCTGCCCCAATAAGGATTGTCGAGCCATGTTTTTTTATAAGCAAGACACTAGAACCTAACCCCTAGATCATTGAAGATCATTATGAAAGCCCTAGGTTAGAAGAAAACTCGAACCTAACTCAGTATTTTCCAAATTGTAGCGACAACAGGGGTTTTCTAGAATTCTGCCAAATGTTATGGATTTCTTCTTTGAGGTGTTTTATTATAGAAACCTTATATTAGAAAGCAACTTGAACCTAACCCAAGAATTACCAATCTCTAAACACCATGAGATCTTGGACTATACAATATATTTTCATTAAGTGATTGAATTAAGTAATCCACTTAAAATAACTATTTTATCAAAATATTAAATTTTTTTCTACATACCTGTTAATATCATCATCAAACAAAACTGTCCATTTCTCACAAAAGATAACAAGTGTTCAACCAAGCAATGGCGACGATTCCTGGTATTATTCCTCACAAGTTTGCGATGTTGCAACCTAATGAAACATAATACCAGGAGTCGTCACCATTATTAGCCAACACTTATTATCTATTTTAGAGTTAGTGAATTGAAAGTGGATAAGTCAACGCAAAAAAGAAAGGCAATAAGTTTGACTAAATAAACTATTTTTATAATTGTACCTACATCTTCCACTACATGCATTGCTTGCATGCCTCACCTATCTCGACGTAATATCAACATTATTATTATTGGTATGTGCACCTTCTCTCACTGACAGTCTTCTTCTTCTTTATTCTCCAAAACAACTATATTATAGGTCCTTTTGGCATGACATTGTTTTGCATGCAACTTTTATTTTGTTAATCTTAGAAAGAAACTCGAACCTAACCCAATATTTTCCAAATTGTAGCGACAACATGGGTTTGCTAGAATTCTGCCAAATGTTATGGATTTCTTCTTTAAGGTGTTTTATTATAGAAACCTTATATTAGAAAGAAACTCGAACCTTACCCAGTAATTCCCAAGCTCTAAACACCATGAGAGATTGGACTATACAATATATTTTCATTAATCGATTGAATGAAGTAATCCACTTATAATAACTATTTTTTCAAAATATTAAATTTTTTTCTACATACATGTTAATATATTCATCAAACAAAACTTTCCATGAGGACAGAGTTCAAGAACTCTCTCCACATGAACTATATCTCACAAAAGATAACAAGTGTTCAACCAAGCAACGGTGACGATTTGTGGTATTATGCCTCACAAGTTTGCAATGTCGCAACCCCATGAAACATAATGCCACGAATCGTCCCCTTTATTAGCCAACACTTATTAGCTAATTTGGAGTTTGTGAATTGAAAGTGGATAATTCAACGCAAAAAATTAAAGGTATTGAGGTTTATACCACATATTTGACAGTGTATGCATCCAACACTTGCTAGTTACTTGATCACTATCAAGGAACAACTTCAGCTCTATCTTGTTAACCTTACTTCATCTAGCTAAAAGCAGTTCACATATTCAAAGAACAAAATACTAAGGCTGATATCTTATCCAAAGAGGCATTAACCTTGGCCTCAGACCATTTTCAGTTTATTGAATTCATTAATGGTGAATGTACTGATCAGGGCACTTTCCAGCTTTTCTAGCCCTTAGCACTTGAGTCTTTTATGTCCTGTTGCTATTGACATCCTTTGGATGATTGAGGTGGATGATCCCGTCATATTACTGATCTCTCTTATTTATTGCTTCTTTGGATTAGCTACTTCAGTATTAGACTTGAAATCTCTGTTTGTTGAAGGTTAGTGATGTGGATGTAGTCAAGATTCCTAGATTATAGGTGTTACCTTTGAAGGTTTGTCTAGTATTCCTGTGAAGCTGATCAATTGTCATTTGTCTGCTGATGATGAACATAGCTGTATATATTCCATGTCCTCAGCAATAGCTGAATTTGTAACTAAGTTACCTTTGATTTCAATGAAATAACAAGGAACTGATATTTTCCCTTGGAGAAAAAAGATACTTGATTGCTAATATCAATTGATATTCCATCACTCTTATTGGTAACTCCAATTTTTTCATGGAGTTTTTGTGAGGTTATGGGTGCAAAAATAATGGAGATTGGCATCCTAAGGTTGAAAATTAGCATCCTAAGGAGCACTAAGCAAGCTACAACACTTTGTAGTAAATCGAATGAGTAGAGATATAATGTCTTTAGATGACCTTTGTGGTGTAAATA
>LPNX010402323.1:0-22285 GCA_001517045.1 Pseudotsuga menziesii | reverse complement strand
TGATATAAATGTATTTAAAACATTCTTTTCATTCCTAAACGTGCCAAGTAGCAGATCTGGAAATGTCCGCTCTTCACCACCATGGATTAGATATATATATATGATTGTTGTAGGTTACCACTGGGAAATATGCCTATGAAGTGTTGGATTATTCACTACAGAGTAGTAGTGAAGAGGTTAAAACATCCGCTCTACAGGATCTCTAAGAACTCAACATCATTATTTGTCCATTACTGTAAAGGCGATGTACTAGAAGATTTGCCTAGACTTGTTGATTTCACCGTGATGTTGAACGTAAATGATGAACAGAGAGGAGCACTAAGCAAGCTACAACACTTTGTAGGAAATCAAATGAGTAGAGATATAATGTCTGGAGCAATATGCATACATCCTTCACTTGAATGATGTTAGTTGTTGGCAATCCTAACATCATTCAAGTGAAGGATGTATGCACACAGCTGCAATATCATGATTCGACCATGAGGTGCTTAGTTGACTGGAAATTGGGTTAGGTAATACTTTTCCATTAATGGAAAATCATGAATCTTATGGCTTATGGTTTGGGTCTTGAAGCAAGTACTAGGTATTTTGATGTCTTCTATTTTTTATTTGAACATTTTATGTCAATATTCACCATGTCTGGTTTTTTTTTGTCCCTCTTACAATTAACACGATAAGATGACCTTTGTGGTTTAGGAAGTTGGTTAGATTTAGAATTATTCCATGGTGTGAGTGATATTTGATGTTTCCTTGCCCTTTTTCCATCCCCTTATTTTCATCAAATCATTGAGGAAGGCATGATATGGTTAATTTAAGAGCCTTTTAATTTGTGGGGTATAGTCCTTTTTGGTTCTTTCTACTATGGGATTGCCTTAGGGTTTCCTTAGGGTTGAAAATTAGTATGGGAAAACAAGTTAGTGTTTCCTTAGGGTTGAAAATTAATATGTGAAAACAAGCATCATCATGAATATACATACTAGATCGGCATAAAACTTTGTTTCATAGAGCAGTATGGGTAAACAATAGAAGACTACAAATCAATGATAAGTTAGGGATAATATTCATTATAAAAGGACCTTTGGGTAGGTAAAACAGGGAATCATTTCATCCTCCATTGGAGTCCTTCAACCATTCATCTCGCTCCCCTTCATTCGTAGGTCTCAAAATATTTACTTTGGGAACAAAGTACATATACAATTCAATCAAAGCCATCAGCTGTGCAAGATGCTGAAAGTAAGGATATTGTTTCATGTTTCACTTTTTTTGTCAAAAGGAATACTGAAAAGTTAGGAAGTACCAAAGCTAGTCATTATGTGCATGTGGACTTAATGTAGGAAGAGAAGTCATGTCTACTTTTTTGTTCTTGAATGGGAGCAATGATGAAACCACAATAGTGGTTTATAGATGGCAATCACAGGGCAACTATCAAACATTGGGAAGAATCATTGCACTGACAGGGGCCCTTAATGCAAAACAAAATTGGTATTTTAGGGTCAACTGGGGTTTTTACTTCTCTTGTGGATAGGTCTAGATATTTTTTCGGTTGTTTTGTGACCTACGATTGCAAGGAAAGCCACCAAAGACTGTTATTTTCTATTGATCTCCTTGAAGAGACTGTCGAGTTTCACCTAAAGCACAATCCAACTTGGTTTATAGGGTCTGAAATTAAATGGTATTGGTTTTATTTAGGTTTTTTTACCCCCATTTTGTGGAGAAAAAGCACCCAGAATTCATGATACTGCTATAAATTGTTGTTTAGGAGGTTGGAACAACCCTTATTTAATCCCAGAATGAAGGTTTGAGGCTGTTGGAGTGCCTAGGCCTGCTCTTTATGTCCATATCTGTGACCATAATTGTTTGTTAATGTCATTTCAACCCTCATATTCAACCAAACATTTCTCAAAGCCTGTTTTTCTATTGTTTGTCACTTTTCATAGGGCTATCCATGCCCATAACTGCCTTTTAACCCTCTAGTTTGGCCCAGATTTAGAGGTATGCCTGTTTGGTGATGGACAAGTGCACAAGGGTGCCCAAGATGGTGAAATAGGGTTGTTTCATACCCTTTTTTACTGCCAAACATGTTTGTTTGTGCCCAGAATTCATGTGGATGCTGCTCTAAGGCATATGAATGAGATTTTAGGGTTGCTTTCACCCACATATTTCTGATTTTCATGGCCATAATTGCAAAGAACGCCTCCTATTTCCATTGATCATCATCTTTTATTGCTGCAATGTGCCCATATCTGAAAGTTGGTTTAATTATAACTGATTTGAGATACTTTACTATTTGTTGTGACCTTCAGAATGCTCCTAAAGTTCTCAGATTTGTCCCTTTGATGCTCATACTTGATTCTAGAGTTATTTATGCCCATAGGAATTCCCAACATTGCTCCTAGTTTGACATTAAAAATACCAAGTTTGTTCTGGAAGCCCTAAATAAGGCCAATTCACCTTGGTGTACTGGTTTATCGTTAGAGGAAGGCCTTCTCTCATTATTTGAGGAACATTCACCCTTGGAGACACATGCATAAGGGTAGTGTTCAGCCCTACCAAAGGAGAAAGTCATCATTTGAAGCATGCATACACTCTTTTATACACCATTTCATGAGAGATATTACATGCTTGGCGGTTACTCATTGAGTTGGTTCACTTGGAAGGTTGTTCACATGGTTCATGCCCTATTTTGTGAAGAATGTTTTTGTATTTGGGGGCTTCTTTATAGATTGACTATTGTGCACATGGGTGGCATTGGTCCTACAAAGCAAGTTGTGTTTTACTTCAAATAGTGTTATGATGTATAGGAATCCTACAAAGCTAATTGACTCAACAATGAAGTAGGTTTAGAGTCTTGATGTTTATATTTCTAGGTTAATTTTCTTTTTGAATTTAAGTTCCTCAAATACTTTTATAGTCTTTGATTCAGTAAGTGGAAGGTTCCTCAAATACTTTTATAGTCTTTGAAAGAAAGAGATTTGATTTTCATTGTATATATTAGTGTGTGAAGGATTGAATAAAGACTCCACAGCCCAATGGATGTTTTGCAGAATAGTAGGCAGTTTTAGTTACAGAAGGCACTAGTCTACAGGTTCTTGAAGCCTCACAGGGAGGAATTTATCCCGCAGCAGGAGCCAGATGTTATAGCCTATTTTTGTTTTCTACTTTTGAACCATTTTCTTGTCTTAAAAATATGATTTTTCTTTTTGTTTTAAAGTTTTGACCTTGGTTTCTTTTAAAATATTTTGATTTTAGGCTTATGTTTATAGTTGATTTAATAGGTTTTCTTTTTAATTTTGGCTTTACTTAATTAATTTCATGGTTTTTATGGGCTTATAGGATGTATATATTTCTGAAAGGTTCTAAAGAAATATCATAAGTCCTTATTTAAAGTTATTTACCAAAAATTAACACTTTGTTTGGAGTTTTGGTTAAAAAAATCATAAAAGATGTATTCTTGTAGCGCAAGCTCAGAAAAGTTAAACAGGCGCACTACAAGAAAATTGCGCTATCTGAAAAATCATGATTTTTGGCTCAAAATTTTCAAAATTTGCGCATAGGAGAGGTCATTCACACTTGTTAATGAGTTTGATACATGTTTTCCGTGAGAGTAATCATTATGACAAGTGTTATGAGTTCAGGAAAGGAATCATTTGGGTCAGTTGCAGCTGTCCGGAGGTTAGAAGATACATAACAGTGGCATGATAATGATCATGCACGATGAGGAAAATTCGCCATTAGCTACACATTTCTTGAATGCATGAAGAACATAGAAGTCATGGCAACACCTGGTAGTTTGTGATTGAAGATTGAAGGAGGTCAACAAATTTAGGGTTTTACAGGGTAACTATTTAGCACTCTCGTGGTAGTCAGAGATAGACTTAAGAATGAAATTGGACACCTGGGAAGACAGGAAAGCAGATTTCTAGAAACCGAATCCATTATTCAGACAGAGGAACTTGGTGACTTGTCTGCAGAGCTCAAGCTCTCTGTTTTCCAGCTGGGTATTAGTCCATACATATTTGCATCTATTATTATGAAGGTGCTTCACCATTTTGTTCCTGTTTTGATTAAGCTACGGAAAAAGGGGCTAGATGGGAATACAAAAATTAAGAGATATATATGATGGATTTCATTGGGAGTTGCAATCTTGGAATATTTAATGATTGCAATTCACTGTCTTCCATATTCTGTATATGTTGCTAGTCATAGGTTTCGACACATTTTGCTGAGTAAAAATCCTCTAACGATGGGGTCTATGATTACAATTTAGATATGTGAAAATATATCGGAAGCTGGTTTTGGCCATGGGACATCATTGATTATATGTGCTGGAATATTGACTGGATATTTGGATACTCTTTACAAAATGTTGACTAGGCTATCTGGGAGTGGTGTAAAATGGGTTCCTTGTGTGGTTGTGCTGTTGGGATTTTTTTTACATTTGTTACCATGTGGGCAGTATTGGCCACTGAAGGATGCAGGAAGGTCAAGTTGCAGTATTATGCCTTCAAGCTAGCACCAACTATTAGAGAGGGTGTTTCACTTCCAAAGGTTGAACTTTACATTCATTTCAATATCAATCCAATAGGAATGCAACCCGTCCTTATGACGGCATATGTTTTGGATTTTCCTGGAGTCTTGGAAAGCCTTCTAAAGTCTCCCTTTTGGGAAAATGCAAGGAATATTCTGAATCCTGCGACTGTGGCTGCTTTTGGTTCTAAAACGTGACTCTACTATTCCTTGCATGCTTTTTTAGTCTTTTCATTCAATCTTTTGGACATTGCCAATTTTCCTAAGGAAATCTCCAATTACATCATCAAGATGGGAGCTAGAATACCTAATATTAAACCTCGTCACCTCACTACAGAATATCTGACAAAGGTGCAAGCATCAACACCTTTCTGTGGAGGATTGTTACTGAGTCTTTTAGCTACATTATCAACATTGATGGACCATCAATTTTGACATATCAATGAAGGGTTTTCCATTGGATTTAGTTCTATTCTTATAATTGTTGGTTCAATCATGGATCTGAGGAGATCTTATCAGGCTTTTAATGTAATTCCTACATTGAGCAAGGTCTTAAAACGATATGGAGTATATTAATGCTCTTTGTAGAGATGGTAAATATCTCAAGTGATATGCACCTTCCATAAAACTGAAGTTCTAGGAAAACTATATTTTTTCATGTCTAGATCATGTAGGCCTGAGTTTAACCATCGACATCAAGCTTTTGACAAATTTTCTCTGTGGGGCTTGAAACTGAAACAATGATTGTTGTCCTCAACAAGTTATCAAAGACAAAAATTCCCAAAGAGATCATTGATTTTATTAATGGATCAACATCAAATTATGGAAAATTCAAGCTTGTGTTGAAAAAGAATCGTTATTTTGTGAAGTCCCCATATCCAGAGGTTCTAAAGACACTGCTTGAGGATGCTGTAATTACTTGGTCAAGAATACAGTTATCTGAGGTCTCTAATATAAGGGGATGGAATATGTTCACAATTAGAAAAAATATTAATTAAATAGGAGGAAGCCACATAGAACTCATTGGTAGTGAAGACATAACAACTTTGATTGAAGAAAATAGTTAAAGAACAGCCATTGCAAGACTTGGAGTGTGCAAAGATTATTGAGAATTATGCTCTATTTTTCCTGTTTTGGATTATTCCAAATGACTGCAGATCACGAGCTGATGGAGATGAATTTTAGAAAAAAAAAGAGGTTTTTTTTCACATGATACTTGTTCAAAAAAACCTCTCTCAGTTTTGCAATAGCTATCAAGGTTTGAAAAATTAAATTTAATATTTACAGTATATTTTTCAAGGTTTTAAAAATATTTAATATTTTCCTGTTTTAGTCTTCATCTTCCAGGGAATTTTATGATTGATTGGAGATGAATTTTTAAAAACCAAGAGAGTTTGTTTTCCATCACGGACCCATTCACAAAAACCTCTCTCAGGTTTTGCACAAGTGTCATGGATCGACAGATATGGAATATTCTTTGACACCTATTTTTCAGAAATTCGCCAAATTTATCAGGAATCTGATTTTGCTATTTTTAGTCAATTAGTTGAAATTTGGTTAATGTAACTGTTGAGTAGGTTCAAATTCAACCTAATGAAGGGAAGATAGAACTACTTTTTGTAATTATAAAAACTGGACAAGGGTACAGTGCAGGGGTTCGAATTTTTGTACAAGTGGAGGCTATCAAGGTGTTGTTTATGGAGCTAAGTGTCAAAAACTCTTATGTATTTTGACTGACTAATTATGAAATATATGCAACTATAAGCCCGGTTTAGCCTATTTGCTGGTTTCATTTTTTATTTGTTTAATCACTCAATTGATATATTCATTTCTTGTTTGAAGTTATTATTCATGAAATGCTTGTTAACTGTGGATGAAATTTAGAGCTGTAATTATTGTTTATGGTTTATATTTTATATATTATGCATCTCAGTCCTTCTTTGTGCATGATTTAGTGTTTGCCTTAGCCTTGTGAAGTTTTTACCCTCTTGTTTACAAACTGTACAACGAAAACCCTAAAAAAACCTATTTTACTTAGTTTTGTTTTATGACATTGTGTTGGCTTGTTCTTTTGTAGTCGGAGAACAATTTCTAGCACTAACATTGGAAATCCATGAAGAAACAGTCAGATTGTTAGAGCCTATGGACTTCAAGACCATTGCTGCAGAAGTCGTTGCATGGAAGGATCTCATTGGAGGTTCAGTTGGTCCCTCCTAAGTTTGTCTTATGTGCATGTGGCGCTTTTGTAGATTGTATCTTTTTATTTGATTTTCCTATTGGAAGTCACTAGAGGACAAAATTTTGTAATCGAAGATTCAAGGAATCATAAAAGGATTGGGTAACTCAAAAGTCACTTGGAAAATGTATAAATAGGGGGTCGAATAGTAGAATAGGGGAATTTTTCTAGCTCACATATGCTGAAGTTATTTGTATGAGAACTACTTCTTTTATAAATAAAGAGAACCAAATTTTTGCTAGAGGAAGGATTGTACGAGTTTCCAGATGAATTATATGGATTGTTGAATGTGAAGTATTTATGTTTATCATCTTGCTACATAACTGTGAGATTGTTCCAACCTGTTGAATTATTTCTATAATTTATGAATGATGTTGTTTTATGTTAGAAATCTCATGCAAATGAATGAGCAATGAAGGTATTAATAAAATAGAGGTACCTTTGTTTATCTTTTATTGTTCTAATTATGTTAGTAGAATGTGAACAACTATCTATAGGATTACACTAGCCATTTTGCAGTACATTACTCAATTAATTAATCTTTTCTCCCCTGGGGATAGGTTAGCTAGAGTATATTATAATAGATTAGATGTTTCTTTTTCTTTCGTAGAAGTGATTTTGAGGCAAGAGTGGTAATACGAGAGGTAAGAACCTATGCATCTCTAGTGAGGCTCTTACTCACTGGTCACTTGCATTTAGTTTAAGCACTTGCAATTCATCCCTAAATTTAAAATCATATAAATGGTGGACTGGGACGTAACCGGTAAAATAGACTTAAAAATTTCTTTTAATTCTACGGTAGTTGGGTCGCTAAATGTATAGATTCCCCATTCCAAACAGTAAACAATATAATTAGGAAGGGTTATTGGGGAGAATATCTATTGTCCGTGCCTTCTATTTTTCCAGGAATTAACAGTGGGTTCTTGCAACAATTATGGTGGGCTATCATTATGGTCTGATTGCATCCATGAGAGTGAATATCAAGCATTCAAGAATGCAATTGTCGAGAATAAAAACTATCAGTATGAGACATATCATTTACATGATGGGAAAGAAAGCAGGAATATTAAATTGGTGACTTCACAAGTGACAATGTACACGAATAATATTTATTTAACTAACATATGACATATAAAATTAAATCGGTGACTTCAAAGGTGACAATGTACACGAATAATAATAATGTACATTGTTTAATATTGAAATATTAATATTCATGTAAATCTTTTTATGTTGTTTTATAACACTGTTTATTTTTTTACACCAGGTGCAAGTATGTGATTTTATTTCAGAGTTTCGTGGAAAGATCCAACAGTACATTCAACATGTCAATATGGCATGATGGAAAGATGAGCAATTCATAATATGTCGAGACACCTTCCCTCTCAGAACAGTACTATCCGTGGTTGATTTTGCGGAAAATTACACCCTACAACCACAAAATGAAATACAAAGTCAATACTATCACTCAGAGCAGGTGAGCATAATGGTCCATATCACGTATCGACATGGGCTAGATAGCAATGAAGAGAAACATGTGATACTGAAATAAATTCACTTATACATAAGTGACGATCGGACCCATGACATCAATTACGTGCAACGTTGCTTTAAATTATTCTATGATCATGTGATAGCTATGGATATACAAATTTATTATCATTTGATTTGGTCTGATGGTTGTTATGGATAGTTCAAGAATGCACATGTATTTCAATGGTTGTGTTTGTTGCACATAAAATACAAGGTTCCACATATATGGAGCTACTTTGAAATTGGTCATGGAAAAGGAGAGCACGATGGTGCTGGTGCATGCATAAAAATGCCCTTCGAAGGGAAGAGATGAAGTTTACAGGTGCTCGCCTTCGAGACATTACATCTATAGTGCAATGGTGTGCATATTTCATGGGAAGACAAGAAAAAAGGAAACACCTAGTGCAGAGAATATTCTGGGAGGTGACAAATTTGGACTAATCCCAAACACATCGGGTGGAAACAGTACATGGAACTTGATAGTTTCATTCACTTAGAATCTCAAACAACTAGGCCCTACAAATTTGGACAATATTGGAGGCTTTCTTTTGCAGTTCATGTAGCATCAATGAATGGGATTATTGTGAGTATATAGATACAGTTGATACATGGGATCGAGTGACACTTGGAACCAATTTCAAGGGGGTTAATGAAATATACCATTTGGAAGATGATCAGACACATATTTCTACAAACTATGATCACATATCAAATCTCATACAAGTAGGTACAAAAAGTAAATTAGTAGTACCTAAATCTAAGAAATTTAATTTTTGTTACATGCAAGAACTTATTTAAAAAATGTATTTTTAACTCGACCTATTTCCTTTAATAGTTTAGATATATGCATTGGTTTCCCCAAAAAATAATGAATGGGGTTATGACTGTTGGTTAGCACATTGCTTAGAGGGGAAACAAACCATTCTTGAACATGTTATAGACGATGAAAATATTGAATTCCCAGCTGGCTCGATGGTTATAAAAGGGGAGTACTTGACAGTAGCAGCACAACAAAAAAGGAAGGGTGGGTATGTATATCAGGATTATAGACTAGGAGCTATTGTATACCACTTCACCAACCTGGTAGTTGGTATAAACATCAAGTTGCGCACACTTTCGAAAAAAATAGGTCACATGTACGATACTTGCTACCTCATATAGAGCATGAAATATTGATGGTCACCATCGACGACAGAGATGATCCAAATGGACTACTTGAGTGAGTGCATTGTCAGGTGTTACTAGATTGTCCAGTGTGGCTAGATTTCCAGGTGTGTTATTTAACCTTTAAAGTGCATGTTGAAGCACAATTTCAATTATTTATCCTTATTTTATTCCCAATGTAATAAGCCTATGATTGACGGATACCATTCAGAGAAATAATACTATTCAGATGATACTGGACACTATAAACATGATCCTACAACCTCAAGTGAGTTATCTATAAATCATGTTTACACATTTTCATTGGGTTATATTTATTTTCTTATGAGAGTACAAATGTTTATCGTTTCGTGTTCGTAGGATACAAACATCATGTATGGCACATTGTAGGCACCAAGAACAGCCCAGTGTCTTTAAACACCAACAAATAGAAATCAAAAAATAACATGCTCTCGAGTTGTTGCAATTTACTTTTTTTCATGTTTTTTATATTAATGTACATTTAATTACATTGTTGGGTCAACTCTTGCAACTCTTGCATTGGTGGGTCAGCTCTGCAAAACCCTTAATTTTTCCTGTGTTGGTAGGGTCCCCATATCGGGCCTTCCCATACATACTTGCAGGAGCCAACGTCATGCAATTTTGCTTCTCTATTTGTTTTTTCACTCCGGGACCAAAAGTCACCAAGTGTCCATGAACTTCCTTCTCATGTAACTTTCAACTCAACATAACTCAGAAATCAGAGGTCGTATCGATGAAACGTCGACTCCGTTGGTCTCCTGGCATGCGATTACCTCTAGGTGGCCCTCTCCCTCCTGTTTTCATGGCTCAATGGCTTCATTTTGCATTGATTTCGTAAACTAGGGTTTTGCTCAGTTTCCTTTAATCCAACTCTATCATTGGTGGGACAACTCTGCAAAAACCTCGACCCTGATTGTGTTGGTAGGGTCCCCATATCGGCCTTTCCCTTCTAGACTTGCTGGAGCAAAGGACATGCAATTTTGCTGCTCCATTTGGTTTTTCTCTCCCAGACAGAAAGTCACCAAGTGTCCCTAAATGACATTTTCATGCGACTTTCAACTCAACATAACTCAAAAAACAGAGGTCAGATTGATGAACCATTGACTCCATTGGTCTCCTAGAATGTGATTACCTCTAGGTGGCCCTCTCCCTCATGTTTTCATGTCCTAATGACTTCATTGTCCATTGATTTTTTAAACTAGGGTTTTGCTGAGTTTGCTTCAATGCAACTCTAGCATTGGTGGGTCAACTCTACAAAACCCTTGACCGTTCCTATGTTGGTAGGGTTCCCATATCGGCCTTTCCCATACATACTTGTAGGAGAAAAGGACATGCAATTTTGCTGCTCCGTTTGGTTTTTCTCTCCCGGACCGAAAGTCACCAAGTGTCCCTAAACGCATTTTCATGTAACTTTCAACTCAACATAACTTGGAAAACTGAGGTCGGATCGAAGAACAGTTGAATCCGTTGGTCTCCTAGCATGCGATTTCCTTTAGGTGGCCCTCTTCCTCATGTTTTCATGGCCAAGTGATTTCATTGTGCATTGATTTCATAAACTAGGGTTTTGATCAGTTTCCTTCAATGCAACTCTAGCATTGGTGGGTCAACTCTACAAAACCCTCGACCGTGCCTGTGTTGGTAGGGTTACCAAAATTCCATATATCCCTAGGCTTCACTTAAAAATTTAAGACCAACTAGGGTTTCCTGAACTACGAATTGCATGCTATAACTAGGGTTGACAAGTTTTGAGATGGAACTAGGGATTTATGACCTCTTTAGGTTTAGATCATTAGATTGGTTAGTATCATTTAAGTAGAAACAAAAAGGTCATATACCTATGCTATGCACATACATGAAATAAAATGAATAGGTTTGAATATGGATCACAAGTGGAAGTTCACATGCATGCATTACTTGGAAGTAGAAACATATGTACATGAATAACAAGAAAAAAAAACTAAGGTTTCATGAACTATATGAAATACATGAGTATAGAGATGAGAGGCTATGTTATTTTCATTAAAGTAGAAACCAAAAGGCCATATATCCCTAGGCTACACTTACAAATTGAAAACCAACTAGGGTTTCATGAACTACAAATTGCATGCTATAACTAGGGTTGACAAATTATGAGATGGAACTAGGGTTTTATGACCTCTTTGGGTTTATATCATTAGATTGGTTAGTATCATTTAAGAAGAAACCAAAAGTCCATATACCTAGGCTATGCACATACATGAAACAAAATGAATAGGTTTGAACATAGATCACAAGTGGAATTTCACATGCATGCATGACTGAGAAGTAGAAACACATGTACATGAATAACAAGCAAAACCAACTAAGGTTTCATGAATTATAATAAATCCATGAGTATAGAGATGAGAGGCTATTTTATTTTCGTTAAAGTAGAAATCAAAAGGCCATACAGCCCTCGGATACACTTACAAATTGAAAACCAACTAGGGTTTCATGAACTACAAATTGCATTCTATAAGTAGGGTTGACAAATTATGAGATGGAACTAGGGTTTTATGACCTCTTTAGGTTTATATCATTAGATTGGTTAGTATATTTAAGAAGAAACCAAAATTCCATATACCTAGGCTATGCACATACATGAAAGAAAATGAATAGGTTTGAACATCGATCACAAGTGGAAATTCACATGCATGTATGACTTAGAAGTAGAAACACGTGTACATGAATAATAAGCAAAACCAACTAAGGTTTCATGAATTATGAGAAATCCATGAGTATAAAGATGAGATGCTATGTTATTTTCATTAAAGTAGAAACCAAAAGGCCATATATCCCTAGGCTACACTTACAAATTGAAAACCAACTAGGGTTGCCTGAACTACAAATTGCATGCTATAACTACAGTTGACAAGTTATGAGATGGAACTAGGGTTTTAAGACCACTTTAGGTTTAGATCATTAGATTGGTTAGTATCATTTAAGTAGAAATCAAAAGGCCATATACCTAGGCTATGCACATACATGAAACAAAATGAATAGGGTTGAACATGGATCACAACAGGAAGTTCACATGCATGCATGACTTAGAAGTAGAAACACATGTACATCAATAACAAGCAAAAACAACTAAGGTTTCATGAATTATAAGAAATCCATGAGTATAGAGATGAGAGGCTATGTTATTTTCATTAAAGTAGAAACCAAAAGCTCATATAGCCCTAGGCTACCCTTACAAATTGAAAACCAACTAGGGTTTCTTGAACTACAAATTGCATGGTATAACTAGGGTTGACAAATTATGAGATGGAACTAGGGTTTTATGACCTCTTTAGATTTATATCATTAGATTGGTTAGTATCATTTAAGTAGAAACAAAAAGGCCATATACCTAGGGTATGCACATACATGGAAAAAAATGAATAGGGAAAAATTAAGATAGTTATGTGAACAATTTAATCCCATTGTCAATTGAAATCATCACCATAATGGTTCAAATTTGTATGTCTTTTGTAGCAAGTTTCAGGCACGAATGTATGATATTCAATGGACTTATGATTTACCCTTTATGTGTAATCAATGTAACTTCATAGTAAGGTTCAATGGTAGTCTAGGATGGTTTAGGACATGATATGAGAGGGTAATGATGAGGTTTAGGTACAAATTATTTATGGCATATTATCTTCGACCAGGAAGAATTTAGGTAGTGTATGGTATGGTTATGATGTTATGATGTTAGTATGGTGTGGTATGGTATGGTATGTTAGTATGGTATGGTATGGTATGGTATGATGTTATGATGTTAGTGGTATGGCTATGATGTTATGATGTTAGTGTATGGAATTTAGGTAGTGTATGGTATGGTTATGATGTTAAAAATTTGATGATAGCCCTACATGGGTTGTTAATTGAACCATGATATTGGTATTTCATTAAGAATGGATTAGGACGTGAGATGAGAGGGTAATGATGAGGTTTACATAGCTGATTTATGACGTATTATTTTCAACCAGCAAGAATTTAGGTAGTGTATGGTATGGTTATGATGTTATGATGTTAGTGTATGGTATGATGTTAGTATGGTATGGTATGGTATGGTATGATATGTTAGTATGGTATGGTATGGTATTATGATGTTAGTGGTATGGCTATGATGTTATGATGTTAGTGTTATGATGTTATGATGTTAGTTTTATGAGGTTAGTGTATGAAATTTAGGTAGTGTATGGTATGGTTATGATGTTAAAAAGTTGATGATATCCCTACATGGGTTGTTAATTGAACCATGATCTTGGTATTTCATTAAGGATGGATTTATGAAGTTATATATCTTTCTAATTTTCATAGATACAATTCATTTTCCTTGGTCTTGTATGAAGTTTTTATTATCTTTGTAGGATGTCATGAAAAACTTATGATGTGGTGGCTAGTGATTCCCATGGTGTTGATCTAGTGATTATATCCCATGGCTTACTTAATGGTTACTTGATCTTAGTTGGATGAGTCATACATTCTTCCTTGAAGCATTGGAGATCTTCAAATAGTTAGTAGGATATGCCATGATAAGGTCTATAATATCATAATATAACATAGATGAACCACATGTTAACTTTTTTATTAAACACACACTTAATTAAAGACATAGGTAAACATATCTAAAAGGCATATAATAAATATCATGTTCCAAAATCAAGTCAACCATATATATAAATTTGAACCTTACTTTATATTATAGGTAGATATAATGTTTTAAAAAATGGCATGCCATGGCCATAATACAAAATAGAGGATCAAATTGTACATCTGTGTGTATACAAACAAAACATTACATGTATGTATCCCCCCTATACATTAATTCTATTTATTCCCCCCTTTCACTGACACTATCAGTGTATTGTGAGAAATCTATCTTTCTTTTACGGCTGCTCAGTGGTGATACCCAACGCTAAACAAGAGGGACAGATCTCATTTGTGGAGACTGCAGACAAACCAAAATGTGTAAGTTAGTTTACCAACCTATAAAAATTCTATGTACATTTGTTCAAATTCCAAACCAATAGAACATTTTTACTTACTGTCCGTGAGTAAGTTACGGTGGTTCGTGGTGAAAGTCATGGTGCCTCACTAGCAACGACCCCGATTGGGTGCTCTTCAAGCACCAATTTCTCACTATCAAGCTGCATACAATAATATATATATGTCAGTGTCAGCATATCAATGGGGGGAACAAGGAAAAAGATACTTGCATTTAAAAAAGGAAATATAAGCAAGATAAGAAATATATAAATATACCTAAGGGTCATGAAGAGGTGTGTAACCAATGGGTGGAACATATGACACCGGGCTAAAATAATTGGCATATGCATTGGTGTTGAAGGCCGCTTGGTGGACAACTGTATCAAACATAGGTTCCTATGTACAAAAACATAAAGATACAATTAGACAATTTCAAATAATTAAAAAACTACATGTTGAATCATTAAAAGAACAATTAAAAGAAAGAGAGACATAAACATACATGGTGGGGGGTCAGAGGTTGGTCACCAACAAAATCGATTTGGTGCTCTTAAAGCATCACTGCCTCACTAGAATCCTGCGTAAAGTAACATATGTCAGTGTCAGATAATAAAAAGAAAATGAGACATATACTACATGGATGGAAAATGATGTTTCCAAATAAAGCGAAACATACATGTACTTGGTGGGGGAGGTGGGTCATCAACAACCTAGATTTGGTTCTCTTCGAGCACCACTAGCTCACTAGATGCCTGCATAAAGTAACATATGTCAATTTCAGCAAATACAAAGAAAACAAGACATATACTACATGGATGGAAAATATACTACAATGGATGGACATATACTACATGGATGGATATATACTACAATGGACAAACAATGAAAAATACATGTACCTGGGGGGGGAGGTGGGTCACCAATCAAAAAGGTCGTTCGGCTAGCATACATATCATGCTACATAACAAAACATAAAGATACAATTAGAACATTTCTAATAGTTAAAAGCATACATGTTGAATCATTAAAAGAATAATTAAAATAATACATGTGTTTGGGAATTTTCCTCTACATGCGAGGGACTTTCCTAGGATTCCACAAGCTCATCGTGCCCACCTTGCATAAAACATATTGTATCCATATTAGGACGTATTGAATGTTGAAATATCTACTATAAATATGTAAATAACGATGGCAAATTAAAAATTAAAGTTCTTACAACTAATGGTGAAGCACCAAAACCATATGCAGCATTGACCGATGCATCAATGTCATCAACATCAACAGCCAGACTACGCAAATTTGGGATGTCATGGGATACGCGATGTATATTTGTTCACATAAATTGTTAGATAATTAAATATAAATAAATTACAAAACAATTGAAAAATGTGATATAAAACAAAATATAATATGTAAAGAATGAGTTTTACTTACATATCAAAGTAATCCATCATCTTGGAACTCTGAAGCAGGCCCATAGCATATGCTTCCACATGATATGCAAGGGTGTGGTATAACACAACGCTATGAACCCTCTGCATCCCCAGTGCGATCTGTAGCTCTAGTAAGGTCTAGAGACCTAGTAAGTGGATCCTGAGTGTGCGATGGGATAGCCTTAGAAGTGCCAAACCCTTGGCCTACATTGCCTTGGAAAACATTCCCATCTTGAAGCAATGTCTCTACCAAGTCAAATAAGGCCTCCTATGTATAATCAATCAAGAGACCTACGGGAGGATATACCCAAGGGGGTTTTGGTGTGTGTGGAGGGCATGGCACACTGTTAGGATTAGGCCTAGCCCCTTCCCTATATTGGGGCATCCCATGACCCACACCTTGGAACTCTAAAATATCAAAATAGTTCACATGTTTCCCCAAGATAAGTTCTGAATACAACTTACCTGGGAAATAGAATGGGATGTCTCTATTCCCATGAGGGTCTTCATCGAAGACCATGTATGATCGATCCATCCAATTATCTTTCACATCCGGTTCCACGCACCAGTCTATGGAAATGTGTGGTCGACTGGTGGGTGGAACCAATCTAGTGCTAGGGTCCCAAAATAATGAAAACAATTGGTCTTTGGTTATCTTTAGTTTTTTTACGTCTTTATAGCTTAACCCATTAGAATAGTATTGCCTCATGGATTCTCTATACGAGCTAATGTTGTACAATGTTCCCTGGGAATTGGAAATTGTGTCTGTTATGCTATCTAATTCCTAGGCTAATGATTGTCTTAAATGCCCCTCCCTCTAGACAGTGAGCTAAGGCACCTCAATGCACCCAAACAAGCCAGAATCTTTGAATTCATGTCTTGTTCCCCCTCCATGTTTGGGTTTTCCGTATTTAGGTTTGGGTTTGGGTTTGTGTTTGGGTCTTGGTTATGAGTGGTTTCATTTTGCACATTTTCTTCAACATTTGCGTTCTCTGTTAAGATTAAAGCAACAAATTCAACCATTTTTATTAAATTAGTTTTAAAATTAACAAAAACTATAAAATTAACAAACAGAAACGAAAATTGAAAGCAATTTTGAAGGAAATCATTAGAGGAAATTTGGGGTCTAAAATGGACCTTATAAAAAAATGCGCCAACAATAAATTTTGTGAGTTGGAATTCAAGAACCAATAGAATTTCAATAAAATGAGTCAACCATAATGGTTGAATTGACACATTTGTCATAAAAGAAAACTATTTTTTTTGTTCATTTTTTTGGCATATCTTCTTGTTTTTTTACTCAAATTTCAAGTGGGAAAGCTCGTTGGATGTAGAATGTAATTTTTCATCCAACGAGTACCCACAATGCATACTTTTGATGGACCCCTCTACCCCAAAAACAAGAAATACCTAAAAAAATGTGATGATGTTGTCATCATCACGTTTTTTTAGGTATTTCTTATTTTTGGGTAGCGAGGTCTATCAAAAGTATGTAGTGTGGGTACTCGTTGGATGCATAATAAAATTCTGCATCCAATGAGATTTTTTGCTCAGAATTTGAGTAAAAACACAGGGAGATATGTCGAAAATACGAACACAAAAAGTAGTTTTTTTCATTCTTCCTCCAAAATTAATAATTATTATTTTATTATTTTAAATATTATTTTATTATTTCCCTTAGGAGGTCCATTTTAGACCTCAAATTTCCTCTAATGGACCACTTACCTTCCATTGTATCCAACTCGTGAATCAACCCTTCCAAATTCGCTCAAACTCAAATCGCACCTCTGGTTTTTCACACTCCTGTTCTCGTGACCTTGACTATGAAATGGGAAATTGAGGCCACAGGCATATGTTTTATTTTTATTTTGGTATTGCAAATCACAAGTGTGATATATCGCACTTGCAATTTGTAACTCTTACAACACGCATGTGCGATATATCACACATGCGATATAGGCTACCTAAGCTTAGCCTCAACTTTGGGCTTGAGTTTTGCCAACCTAGCCACAGTAACGCATATGCGTTATAGATTTACATTTTAGATGTGCATTTTCGATTTCTAAAGTGGCACTAAAAAGTGGAACCAAGTTCGTGTGAGCGCCCTGAAGCCATCATGTAGTTATAAAGTATACAAATTTATTTCTCGGTTCAAAGTAATCTACAATCCCCAGAGTTTCAATTGTGAGGTTTTTACCCTACAAAGTAAATCTTTTAGACGAGAGCCGTAAGGCCTCTGTTAGGGTTAAATACTGTCTAGACAGACCTCTTGTAATTGTTTTAGAGAGACTTTGTGAGTGCTTATATACTCCCTGCATAATTTTTATCTTAGTTATAAACTTGCTGAGAAAGAGTAATTGCCACATCAATTTTATTCTTGGTTTGATTGGATTACAGTTTGTAGACTATACTGTCATTCTGTAAGATTTTATCATTTTTATGCTTTTATATCTAAGATATGTGTAGGCATACGATAACGCCATGTAAACACTTGCTATAGAAATATTTTCTTCTTGGTTTTCTATTCTAGTTAGTTTCTTTTATAGCTTATAAATATTTATGATTTTGTAGCCATGAGGCCATTTCCACTACAACATTTAAAGGAGGTCGTAGGGCTATTTATAAAATTATAATACTGTTTTTGGAAGCAAGTAATATTAAGCCCTAGGGTTGTTTGTAACTTTCTTTTGTAAGCAAAATGCTTCAGATAACGATGCCAACCTAGCCTGTAGCCTGTAACCAGTGTTACGGTCTCTCGATCATCTTGATTTGGTGTTAATAATTCTTTAAGGAATAATGGTTGTATTGATCTAGCAAAACTACGTGGAACCTAGTTCAGTTAATCTTTATAATTTGAAGTGTTTTAAATTTTGTAAAGACAAAATTTCTATTATAGGTTCAAATCCTAAATAGTTTACAGAGTTAAAGAGGAGTCATGTTTTTAAGTAAATATCTATATATACATATATAGATTCTCATATTTGAACATCTATGTTATAATAGGTTGAACTATATTTTGTTTTTATGGGACTTTTACAAGTCTTTACTGCGATACATATATTTACTTGATTCTAAACATCTTAATAAATTGTAATACCTATAGAGATATTCTAAAACTGATACAAGTGGGAAGAAGAACCTTACTTAAACTATGAAATACTTTACAGATATAACTGAATCAGTAGATTTAAACTCTAATTTGAATAAACATAAATGTATCCTTCCTAAGTGCTTTCAGATATTGAGTTCATAACATATCCAAATCATTGTATTTATATTTACTGAACACATTGTACATAATTAAATGTATAGATTTAGAACTAAATGACAATTGAACCTAGATAAAATGCAGAAGGGGACAACCACCCAACCTTCTTCTGAAGCATCCAAAGATACTTGCTCAGGGACCGTGATCATGTTCACTTCAAACGACTAGGACGAAGATATATGAATGTATCCCGCACAATGATTCTTGCTGCAACTTAGCACTCAACATCATACTTTACTTAACAAATCATTTTAGCTATCCCCTCATCAAATTCCTTGTGTGCCTGAATTTTCAGTTTGCAGCAGTCACAAGGTTCATTCACTTAAAAATCAGAATGAGTAGTGAGCCTCCTGCTCAATTTGATGGTTTATATAAGATTGCCTAGGTCTTTGGGTCAGTTTTGGATTTAAATGAGCCACGAGCTCAGTTCCCCCACTTAGGTAACATGACCACTTTTTTAGGGATTATGCTCATGTAATAGCTAGAAAGTGAAATGCTAGTGCTGCCACTTGTCAACCAGCCTTCTACAACTACACCTTCCTCCTACTGGGTCAGTGAACACTCATTTAACCGTTTCCCTTGGATAGGTGTCTCCTTTGTTTAATTATTAAAATAAATAATTCTTCAATTTCAGACATCTTGACCCACTTGGTGATAAACTTTATAATATATTTAACATAATGTTTTTCTGAAATAAATAATAAATATGTATTTTTTAGTTTTGGGTATGTTACACTTTGTTTTCATTTATTTTTTTATATTTTGTTGTTAAAGTAATTTTTATTTTATTTTATATGAAAAGAGTGGTCTAATCATTTTTGTTTAATATAGTGCAAGTTTTATATAGTGTTACTGAGAGGTTTACTAAGACAATTTTAAATTATGATAAAATAATATAATTATACCATTTTTTGAAATAGTGTGGTACTAGTAGCATCAATTTTTAATTTGGGGCTTGATTTTAAGGTTATTCTAAATAACAATAAGAGTTTTCTTAGTCCATGTCCACATTTTTATCCCCCAAAAAAGTGGTACTACCATAGCACCACTTTTTTATTTGGAGGTGTTTTTTGGTGTTTTAATGGCTAGATTTCTCTTTTTACTATAAATTTCTAGTCAAGTTGTCCATGTGCATATAACAATCGCGCAACGTGGCTTCAATCTGTACACTTGATCAACCAACAGTTCCATGCATGCCTCAATTGGGTTTGTGGTTAAGTTGGGATGTCGGTTGCTCTCATTCGAGGTTTATGGGAAGATAGGGATTTTACAACCATTTACTAAATTCTAAGATAAGTTTTTGTTTTAGACATAACCCTTGATGGGTATGTACTTAGATGCATGGATTACAGATAGGGTTTTATAGCCTCTAACATTTGGGATGTGTTAGTAATTTGGTCTGTGGTTGATAGAATGGATTTACGACCATTATCAATTTCATTGTTCTGTAATTTATTTAATGTTTAATATCTAATTTATGAATTCGATTGGGGAATAAACTTGACCCCACGGTCATGATTCCTTGATCTTAATTTTGATTTGATCGTTATTATGTTTGTGAAGCTGTGATATATAATTAGATAACTGTTACTTATATCCTAATAGCGTGGTTATGTTTTTAATTAAATATTTATCTAGGTTAGTCTGTTTCTAGGTATGGAAGCCCGAAATAGAGACTCGACGTCTGTATTTGATTATGTTCTTAAAACTTGTACATGTGATTGGTCGATTGTAGATCTTACTGTGTTTTAATTTCAGATATGACGTTGATTTGGTAAATCAACTTGCTATGCATTTAACTAGATTTATCTGTGAGTTGGGTGTTTGTTTAATTAGCTTGTTAATTGAATACTTTGTTGATAGTGGTTTCCTTGAACGTGAACCCTTAGCTAAGGTTTTAATTAATTAATATTTTTAACTCTGTCCCAGTTTCGATATGGAAGCCCAAAGAGAGACTAGGGTTAATGTATGTGTATTAAGTTTTAAACAAAGATAAACTTTATGTAGAATCCTTCAACTCATGGAGTAAAGAAATTGATTTAAACTTATTTACATCTATTATTTTAATTCGATATAATCATACTTGAACAAAGCATTTGTAAAGTAATCTACATGTACTTAGAACAGAGAAGAGATATCTCTTTAGAGTCTCTTCGTTCTTGTTGTTAAATCTGAGCCTTTGAAGTAAACAAGCTCGGTTTGGTTAATAGAGTAAAATATAATATATAAAACGAATACTTTGTAATCAAGTAGACAAATACTAGGAGTGTGTAACAAAATTTACAATAATAAAAGATAAAAAAGAATATTCAATTGGAACATTATACTCTCACAGTTTATACTACATTTGAATTGTAACTGTACTAATACAAAAACAATATATGAATTGCAGTAAGGAACCTATCACCACTGTCGGGAAAACAAAACTGAAGCTCTCACTCCTCCCAACCAACTCCTAGAGCAACCAAATCTTTCTTGCTCAAGAACCCCCGAGCCTATTTGTTGAACCATGAGGGAGAATTTCGATCAATGGGCCATCTCGTTGCATCAATAGATTATTTCCCCATCCATCATTAGCCTCATGCTTATACGATGGACAAACTATTTTATAGTATTTTTCCTAAGTCATTTATGACCCTCCTCCTCCATAATGAGTCTTGACGTGATTTTGGGGAAGATGTATCTTCCATCACTTGAGTTCTCACTCCACAACTTTCGCCATTTGTCATTTCCCTTGTGGGTGAGCAAACACCTTTTTAATGGCTACTTGAATTATTCAATAATATTAATCCATTATATTCATTTTGACTTTATTGTTAAAGTATTTAAAAATAAATAAATATTGTAAGTAATAGATAATTAACAATTATTTAATCTATTACACAAAATATAAAATTTCAATGAAAAACAAACATTTTTATATAATTTTTTTAATTAAAAATATGTTATATGTTAAATTATGTTTATATATTTTATAATAATAAAAAAATTAAGTGGAGGATTATGGTGTAACCTTGTTGGATACTCGGTGAAAGACAAACTTAAAACTCCGCCCTTGATTGTAAGGAATGGAATATCAAAATAACACTTTCAGTTAAAATAATA
>LPNX010402318.1:372248-382881 GCA_001517045.1 Pseudotsuga menziesii | reverse complement strand
TCATCAGGCAGCAAAAATGAGTACACTATATTCACAGCAGAGTGAGACCAAGCCCACTTCTCAACGCAGCACACAAAACTCAATCGAGAAGGAATTGTAACGCCTACAATGCATGCAGGCAGGAGAGACTGGCAGGCAGCTCTGAAAGAGCAGACTGGCAGGCAGAATGGCAGCCCCAGCCAGGAGTTATGGCAGACAGCCCTGCTCTGATACCACTTGTTGGTAATAACTCACGATTCCAATTGATTATTCAAATGCAAATGCCTATATTTATACATTTCATGAGGCGGTTGATTACCAGCCTTTTCGCCTTCCTATCTATTCATATTCCTATTATTTATTTACAATAATCCTGACGGATTATTCTAACATGACCAACGACAGGGTCAAAATGAATATTCATAGAAGACTTATGTGGACATGCGGAAATATCGACATACTAAGCAACAATTGAGATGAATTGTCCCACAAAAAGATCTCAGAGCTCCGATAAAAATAGATTTTGGATGGACTACAGTAGATATGATGCAACAATTCTCCTGGGGAATCCATAATTCGTATTGGCTCATCTCCTCAAATGTAGCAAATACAAAAGGGAAAGAATTCCGAGACGACAGATTAAAATAAATCAGACATTAATGTCAAATACATCTTTGAGGACAAAGATTCCCTAAAGGGGAAGGAAATGTAACGAACATAAAATAAATATAATAATCAAATAATTAATAATAAACATAATTAAGATGAAAGGACATGACCTTTCATTCACAATTCCCAAGCCCTATTTAATAGGCGGGTTATCAACCATTGTAATCATATTTCATCCTATCATTAATATATACTTGCCTTATGGCTTATCGAATATTCCAGGTGTTTTGGTGAATAATATTGTATGAACGAATAATTATTTGCTTCACAGTTTCAGGATTCAGGGGACAAGGAGGAGGCTTAAGAGGATTCAGGGTCGAGGAGGAGGCTTCGGTCCAGGAGGAGGATGAGGTCGAGAATCAATCCAGTGTTATACCTGTGGAGTATTCAGGGACTACCAGAGGGAGTATCCTCATGCACAGTGTACATACTGTGTGGCCAACGAGCATAATGTTGAAAATTTCCCTCAGCTGATTGAAAAGTGGCAGGCTGGAAACATTCCTTAGTTGCAGAATGTGCAGACTCAGAACCAGCTAATGTTCCAAGTGTAGAACCATCCGATGACACAGAATTAGATCCCACCACAGACTCAGACTTAGCCGATGAACCCACCGCTGAATCAGAACTCACCATTGAATCAAGCCCAGAACCTGAATCAAGGATCAACGATTGCAACAATTCAAGCCGAATCACGAACGAAGGATGTTGACGTTGGGGTTGTCACTCATGCTGGTGCGACAATAGGAGAAGATGGACCATGTCAGCAAGGTCGGTTTGATGGAAAGAAAAAGGTAGCATTTGATATTGCGACGGAGAAAGACACCTTCGAGGCCAAGCATGCAATCGAGAGAATTCTGAGTAAGTTACCTATTATCGAAATTGCGTCTGCTTTTGATCCATCTATAGAGGCAGGACCATCGTGGAAACATGGTACCTTACAACAGTTCTTTGAGAGTTGTATGTCACTGGAAAGGGATCCCAAAGCCCTTGTCGATATTGAGAAGTTGTTGTACCACCAGGATAAGACATTGAATGATTCCATGGTGAAATCCTTGCAAAAGAGGGAGACAGGAAAGAAGATGAGGATGAACATCCAGATTGGAGATTATGAGGTTGACTCGATTATTCTAGATCTCGGCTCAGATGTAAACATTTCGACCAAGAAAACTTCGTAGCTGATGGGGAAGCCGACATTGGGATGGTCGCTGGTGCAGCTGCGACTAGCAAATCAGGCAAAGGTTCATCCCATTGGTCACGTCTCAAACCTGGTTGTCGATGTTGAAGTTATGAAAACGTATGCTGATTTTGATGTGATAGAAGTGGTTGAAGATGGAGGTTCCTATCTCGCACTGCTAGGGATTGGGTGGGCTAATGATAACATGGTGGTTTTCAATTTCAAAAAATAGGTGATGATGTTTGAGAACAAGGATGTCAGGGGCATTGCTCCCATGGACCCTCAGGAAGGATGCTAGTATATTGAACCTATGAGGGGTGAAGTTGGTAGAAATTGGGATCACGCCTATAATATCTCTGAAGAATATATCCACCCTACCATCAATGGTGAACATGGATGGCGCAGCGATAGTTCCGCATCCTCTGATTTTGATGATGCTTTGGAAAATTGGCAAAATAGGCTGCATGAGGTGTTGTTCAGGAAATGGTGGTTGATCACGCAGTCTCTTCGTCGCGTAGCAACTGAGACTGTTGAGTTTCCAATTTATGAAGGGCTTCCAAAGTTATCAGAATTCCTTTGAGAATTTGAAGAGAAAGTGTTTGAACCACAAAGGGTATTGACCCTAGATGTAGCACTGAAGGTTACCCCGACTCGATGGTGGGCGGCGCGCAAGCAAATGATCCATGACTGGGGATAGTGTCGAAGATTGATGATGGTGCGCTTCGCTGATTTGGAGGTCTGTCATGCTTAGAGATACGATGGATGGAATGAACCCTCCAATCACTTAATGGAATATCAGGCCTTGTGGGCATCGCGACCTAAAGATGAGTGGGTCCATGCTTTTGTTCATACTCTAGACGAGATGACGAGATCCTGGTATGTATCGGCATAACTATAACCACTTGGGAGGAGTTGTTCGTTTGCTTTGCATAGACATTTAGGTTCTAGGATTCCAACCCAGAGGTACATAATGCAATACAAATCATCTGCGACGTAGTGTTGAAGGTTGTCCATGTCGCATACCCAGTTGATCCACATGCGCACTGCTCGATGCAATCCATGATGACATGTTACAATCTATATAGGGAACCTGAATATGATGATGAGTTGCAGAATGTTAATATTCCAGAGTCAGAAGGAAGCCACGATGTTGCAGCGCCATACATACCAACGGATTCGATGAATCCACTGCTGAAGATTAGGAAATTCAACATTGGGTCGGAAGAGAACCTGGAATTTGCCAATATTGGGGACTATTGGGATGAGTAAACAATGGCCAAAATCACGGACCTATTGCATGAATTCTAGGATCTATTTCCGACGTAGTTCTTAGAAATGAAGGGGATATTAGGGGACTCGAGGAGATGAAAATCCTGTTGAAACCAGATGCAAAACCTGTGCGACAGAGGCCGTATTGATTGAACCCACGATACAAAGACCGTGTGAAGGTTGAGATTGACCGGATGTTGGGATCATCGATCCTGTCGAAGAATCAGAGTGGATAATCCCTATGGTGGTTCAGGATAAAAATACTGGCGAAGTTCGCATTTACATTGACCTAAGAAAGTTGAATGATGCCTGTGTGCATGCCACCATTCCCGACTCCATTTACAGATGAGGTCCTTGAAGGAGTAGGCGGTTAGGAGATGTATTCCTTCACATTTGGCTTTTTGGGG
The DNA here is from genome assembly GCA_001517045.1 of Pseudotsuga menziesii. Lineage (NCBI taxonomy): Eukaryota > Viridiplantae > Streptophyta > Pinopsida > Pinales > Pinaceae > Pseudotsuga > Pseudotsuga menziesii. The sequence goes on along the minus strand of LPNX010402318.1, from coordinate 379,383 downwards.
TACCACTAGATCCGAGTTGCAAAGGAGGAACGCCATAAGACCACATTTGTAACTGAATGGGGTTGTTTTCAATAAACAGTCATGCCCTTTGGGCTGAAGAATGCGTCAACAATATTTTCTCGGGTAGTTGTCGCTGTGTTTAAAGACTTTATTCAAAAGTTCCTGCAAGTATATATGGATGATTGTACAGTATATGGGCTAATTATGGACCATCTCGACAACTTGTGATTGATGCTAGAAAGTTGTCGACAGCATTAGATTGCATTAAATTCTAAGAAGTGCATCTTCTGTAGGTATTTTGGAATGCGACTCAGACACATAGTATGTAAGGAAGGTATGTTGGTTGATCCAATGAAGATCGTGCTAATTCTTAGTTTGCCACCACCAATGAATGTGAATATGCTTTCGGCGACGCTGGGATACATGGGGTATTATCACAAGTTCATCAAAGGATATGCTGTGATTACTGCCCCTATGGAGAAGCTATTAAAGAAGGATGCTACATTTGACTGGAGTCAGGAATGTCAAGGAAGTTTTGACACACTGAAGGCCAATATGGCCTCTGCACCCATACTGGTATTCCCTGATTGGAACAAGGAGTTCCATGTGCATGTTGATGCCTCTTCTGTTACGCTGGGGGTTGTGCTTGCTCAACCAGGAGAGGGCGACCTGGATCACCCGATCGCCTATGCCAATAGGAAGTTGTCATTTGATAAATGAAATTACACAATGACTGAAAGAGAAGGCTTGGAGATGGTTTATGCCTTGCAAAAGTTTAGGTACGTTAGGCGGTCACTTCAAGATGTTCACTGATCATTCCACCTTGCAATATTTGGTCAATAAACCTGTGTTGGGGGGGAATATCTGTCGGTGGCTATTATTTTTTCAGGAATTTGACTTTGAAAGAGTTGTGAATCCAGGACGATTGAATGCTGGTCCTGATCACCTGTCTCACATTGAGACCAGAGAAAAACTACCAATATTGATGACGGATTGCCAGATGCGCAACTGTTCTATGTTGATATCACTGATGATCATTATGCCCCAATCATTCACTTCTTGTCCACTAGTGTTTCCCCTGAAAACCTGTCACCCAGTCAGAAGAAGCAGTTGGTAGTAAAGGCTTCATATTTCCAGCTGATTGTTGGGCAGCTATACAAGCTTGGACTAGATGAAATCTTGCGATGGTGTATCCTACCGCATGAGCAGGGACCCATTCTATAAGAAGCACATGCAAGAATCATGGGAGGTCACTATGGAGGAAGGGATACTGCACGTAAAGTGTTGGGTGCTGTGTCATGGTGGCCTACGTTGCATAATGATGCCACAGACTATGTGCGGAGTTGTGACGTCTGCCAGCGCGTCGGTAAACCATCGCGACGGGATGAGATGCCACTTGTGCCATAGGTAACTCTACAACCTTTTGATAAATGGGCCATGGATTTTGTGGGTCCCATTAATCCACCGGGGAAGAGGACTGGTGCATGATACATCATTACCGCAATTGATTATATGACTAGGTGGGTAGAGGCCACACTAGTTGTGGTTTGTACCGCTGCGACAACAGCGATGTTCATATTTGAGAATATTGTGACCCAGTTTGGGTGTCCCAAGATATTGATGAGACCAGTGCAGTAATTTTATCAACCGCACTGTGAGAGAGCTAACTGAGGATTTGGAGGTGCAACATAAGAAAAGCACACCATACCATCCGCAGGCGAATGGGACTGTTGAAGCGTTCAACCAAATTTTGGAAACAACGTTGACAAAGGTATGTAATTCTAATCGCGATGACTGGGACTTGATAATTCTAGCAGTGCTATGGGCCTATTGCACCACTTGTAAACGGATGACAAGACATACACCATTTTAGCTAGTATATGGGCAAGAGGCAGTCATGCCCATGGAATACATTGTTCCTAGCTTGCGCATCGCTGCGGCGACTAACATGGATGATGCAAAAGCATTAGAAGAGCGCATTGCATAGTTGATCCAACTTGAGGAGAACCACTTTATTACAAGCTTCCACTAGCGCGTTGCGAAGGATCAACAAAAGGCGTGGAATGATCCTCACAATAAGATTAAATAGTTTGCAGAAGGAGATTTGGTGCTGTTATACGACAACAAGTTCATGAAGCATCCAGGTAAGTTACAGATGCATTGGTTAGGCCCATATCTTGTTCATTCCATTACTTCTGGAGGTCCAGTTCGGTTACAACAATTAGATGGTGCGGTATTGCTGACGCTCATCAATGGGAGTCACTTAAAGACCTATAGGACAGGGTCAGAGCTGCGCATCACTTGAGGAGTTGTATATATATATATATTGTTAGATAGCAACAAGGCGAGCCTAGGGGAAGAGGCTGCACAATGATAGGAGTTAGTAGAGATGGAAGGGATACCACCTATGACAGTCGCAGGGCTGTGGGTTGGTGTTGTAATCTCATGGATCACAGAGGGTTACCAATAATACACATTAAAATCATATAGACATAGCAGAGACAAGAGACAAGAACATAGATGTAGAATAACAAATTATATTATATTAGAAGGGTTCATACAAACACAGAGCTGAACCAAGTTCTCATCTAGCTCAACAGCCTAATATATATGATTTACAAATAGTTACATATAACTACCCGTCGGTTTGGTCAACCTACACGACCTTATGTGGCCAAGCTAATCTCTAATTAGTCAGCTTACCGACTAGCTCCTCCAACATCTCCCCCATAAACAAAACCTTTCTTCGTCCCGAAGAAACATGGGAGGTACTAAAAAATTCTTTGACTGTCTAAAGTAGTTATTTCTTGTTTGTCTTTTATGGGCTATGAAGTCGGATGGTTGGTTGTTTCTGTATACAACTTCAACAATTTCTTCTACTGTAACGGCCAGTTGATGTTGGAATTCTGTCCAATTTTGAAGTACTTTCTGGATATTGATGGTCAATGTTGTAATGCTTGATAACATTGACATCTCATTAGAGGAAATTTGGGGTCTAAAATGGGCCTTATAAGAAAATGTGCCAATAATAAATTTTGTGAGTTGGAATTCAAGAACTAATAGAATTTCAATAAAATGAGTCAACCATAATGGTTGAATTGACATATTTGTCATAAAAGAAAACTACTTTTTTTGTTCGTATTTTCGACATATCTCCCTGTGTTTTTACTCAAATTTCAAGCGGGAGAGCTCGTTGGATGCGGAATTTAATTCCACATCCAACAAGTACCCACACTACATACTTTTGACGGACCCCTCTACCCAAAAAACAAGAAATACTTGAAAAACGTGATGATGATGTCATCATCACATTTTTCAGGTATTTCTTGTTTTTGGGGTAGCGGGGTCTATAAAAAATATGCAGCATGGGTACTCGTTGGATGTGGAATTAAATTCCGCATCCAATGAGCTCTCCTGATCAGAATTTAAGTAAAATTACAGGGAGATATCTCGAAAATACGAACAAAAAAAATAGTTTTTTTCATTCTTCCTCCAAAATTAATAACTATTATTTTATTATTTTCCTTAGGAGGCCCATTTTAGACCTCAAATTTCCTCTAATGTCCCCTGAATGGAAAGGTCTGCTATCCTTTCCATGTTGGGACCCATAAACTAGTCTTTCTCTTCGAATCTCTCCAGAAGTCGTTTCATCTGCAGGCAGATGGTGTCTAATTTGTCCAAGCTCAGGAGTGCCTATTGTACCCACTGGTGTGCTTGTCTCTCAAGCCTTTGTAGTTTGGCTGTCTCGAGCATGATTTGATCTTGGATAGTGCTTCTCAATGCTTCTTACGTGCTCTTTCTCTTTTCCAGTGCTTGAATTTGTTGTCGAGTCTGTCAGGTCTACTGGAAGACTTGCCCGTAATAAGCAGGCCAGTCCCGTAGTACCCCTTCCGTTATGACAGACTCTTCCATGTGATATTGAAGCACTTTGTAAGGTTTTGAGAAAGCTATGTGCTGCAGCATTAGTAATATATATGTTTCTTCTTTTTGTTCTTCTCTTGTATTTTGCATCTGTACATGTAGGGTCAAAACCATGCTTTCAAACAGCTGATATGCCTTTTCTAGTGGCTTGTTGGTGTCGGCCTCCATCGGTCCTGGTATCACAGATTGTGCTAGGTTTCTGCATTTTAACAGTAACTTGACTTTTTCCTAATTCTCAGTGTCGTCGAGCTCCTTGTGTCTAGTTTGGCTTCTTGTTTTTTCTTCGATGGCTAGAGTTTCTAAGAGTTGCCCCAACTCTCTGTCCTTTGGCTTTGTTGCATCGACTACGGTGGTCGACCCAAGTTGGCTAATGTGAACCATTACCGCCTATGATTCTTTTTGGTGGTCCTTCTTCTTTCTGTCTCTCTTCCTCTTATGCTTATGTTGTTCTGCTTGCTTCTATACTTGTGCATCTGTAAAGGTTAGAATTTCCTGTGGTTGATTTTTCGGTAGTGGATTGTCTGGTTGCTGGTCTGCAATGGTCAGTGGAAATTTTGGTTGGGTCTCTTGGATGAGTTCTATAGCTGGGTGTGTATCTGGGGAATTTTGTGCAGAGGGTTTAGATATAGACGTTTCTGGTACCGATGGTTTAGGTAAAGGTGGTTCAGGTGTATATGGTTCGGTTGCAGGTTCTGGGTTGGGAAGTGGTGGTGGTGATGGTGAATGGTTGGGTGTGATTGGTGTGGTAGGTATGTGGTCAGGAGTTAGGTCCTTGACTTGTGGAGGTGTATCCTTTGGGATGTCGGATAATAGGTTGTCAATTTCCTAGTTGATTTCTTCCAGGTTCTCTTCTTCCCCATCTCTTACTCGTTCATTGGCTGGTGGAGGGGGTGCGATGTCAGTTGGGGTAAAGGATGAGGTTCGACTTGTGACAACTTGAGCTGTCTTTTCGGGGTTCCTCACAAATGTTGATTTTAAAATTCCCATAGACCTCGACTTCTGGGGTATTTATCTAGGTTGTGGAGGGATGATCTCTCTTGATCCACCAACTTCGAACAGAGGACACTTGGTGGAAATATTCTAGACAGAGATAAGTAGTTCATGAAGTTTTTCAATGTATGCCTGGAAATATCTGTCTTGATCAAGCCTCTCCTTTAAGGTTTCTGGCATAACATTTTTGCATATGTCAACTGGGATTATGGAGGGTAGCTTTGGAATTTCTTCCTGTGTGATCTGGGTCGGAGATGGGGGTGGAGGTATAGACACTAAGTTGACAATGTTTTCAGCCATTGAGGTGTTTGTACTTTTTACCTTTTTCGACTGACCTTGCCGTGCTCCTTCTTCAACAAATATTTGGAACTGCATCTCGATCAGAACTTTGTTTGCTACAGCATCTTTGATGATGTCGACAGCAGTAGCTAATAGTTCCCCTTCATCTTCTGATTCTGAAAGGATAAGCTTGCGCTTCCCCTTCCCTTTTCTCTCAGTTTTCTTCTTTCTTGCTGCTGCTATTTCCTTTGCTAGCTTTTTGACTTTGTCTTTGGTTATGTCATACTCAATATTGTCGGACTCAATGTCTCCCAATTCTTCCCCTTCCTCCTGTTGTTGTGCTGGGTTGACACTTTTCTTAGCTGGCTTGGCTACCTGCTGTTCTGTTTGTGTACTTCCCCTTTGGGCTGTTGGTGGTATGATTGTGATTTGAAGTCGATTGGTGTCCTTTGCTGGTGTTTCCTCTGACACGAAGGTGCTGATGTGTAGTCAGAGCTCATAATATTCTTCCTTTCCCTGGTATGTTAATGGTTGATCTATTGCTAGGGTTACTTCCTTGGCTTTTGCTGGTATCGACATTTTTTTGCCGGACTGTAGAGATAGTTCATAGAATATCTCTTCAACTATTGGATAGTGGTCGAGAGTCTTTGCTTTTGCCTTTGCACCTTGCATATACCAAACCACAGTATGGTCAAGCTCCAGTTGGATGTGTGCGGTTTTCGGTAGACTTTGTCGGATGTTTTGGGGCACCCTCCATTTGGTCATCTGAACTTTCAGCTGTTGGAATCGGTTTTCCAATAGTACTTTGCCATTTTCCAGTTCTTTCAGTGTTCCAGTCTGCGCAAATGGTTTGAACCTCCACATATGGAATTTTGTGGGTTCATGGAACTGCTTGTCCTCGATTGGGCACAAGTAGTACATTACTATCCATATTATTAGAGACGGGAACCTTATAATCCCACCCGACTCCTAGCATTTCTCACAGATGGATTTGAGCATGTCAGCAACATACTGAGCCCATCTGTATACTTTTCCTATGTCATCTATTGTGTCTACTACCTCTAGCATATCCAGTTTCAGGTCGCTTCCTCGACCTGTGGGTGTAAGCCCTGTTGCTATGATTTTGGCCACAACTTGTGGCGTCCAAGCTTGTATCTGGCTAATCATTAGCCCTTTTGAATTCTTTCCTAATGGTGTTCTAGTTAATCGCTCTACTAGCCCTTCTTTTATGCCAACTGGGACTGGGTCACCTTGGTTGGATAGACCAGTCAGTTTATATATTACTTCGCCAGAGATCTCGACTGGCCTGTCGAAGTAGAATTTCCTGTTGTGGTACTGGCTGATAATGAACTTCACTGCTGTTTCTTTTGTTCCTCCAAAACTTTCCATGAACGGTGTGTTCATGTAGTTCATGATAGAGTTGTGGTTTACCTTCTCTGCTGCTTGTGTTGGTTCTTGTCGACATAGGCCCATTCCTTGATTTCAGCCCATGTTTTCTCCCATGAGGTCTCTTGTACCTTGGCGTTCTTTATGTTTCTTAACCTCCTCATTAATGGGGTTTCAACATATTGTAGTTCCTTTGTTTTTTCTGCGGCTCTGGTTTGTTTTGGTGCTATTTTGTCGGTTCTTTGTTTGACTTTTCTTAGAGGTTATCGGTTCTCAGTTTTCTGTTTGCTAAATTGCTTTCTCTTTTCAAAATACTGTAAGTGATCCTTTTTCGGTCTGGTATTTATAGGTGGGGCGTTTGACGTTTATGTCTATGGGTGTATTAATGCCAGAAGTGATGGTCCAACGCGGTCACTGGAGTTTGCGTTAATGGTGATTTGATTTTGGCACTCGTTCTGACCGTAGTCATGAAGGTGTGATTTGATCTTCGGGGTCGTTGGTCGATGTCGATCATGTGAATGATCGATGGTGGTATGTTGATGGGTTTGATGTCGGCTGT
>LPNX010402318.1:313792-371750 GCA_001517045.1 Pseudotsuga menziesii | reverse complement strand
TATATATTTTTTTTTAAGACTTGTTTTAATTTTTGTACCGTTTTAGTTGGGCAACATTAACAAGTTTCCGAAATACTATGCCTTGTAATGTTTTTAGTTGGACTGATCCATTGGTGTGAATCTCTTCGACAACGTAGAGTCCCATCCATTATGTATGTAGCTTTTTGGGTTTTCCTTTTACTTGACTGTTGTATAGTAGGGCAAGGTCCCTTACCGACAGATTCTTGTTTTTGATATTGCGATCATGCCACGCCTTCTACTGTTGTTTTTGGATTTCTTGGTGTTGTAAAGAAATCAACCAGTGTTCTTCTAGCTTGCTTAATTGCATTAGTCGGTCCTTCCTTCCTTGTTCGACATCGACATGTAAAATTTCTGCTATAATAGGTGTTTGTTGTCGAAAATGTAGTGGAACAACTGCTTCTTGTCCATAGACTAGTTGAAACGGTGTTTGGTTTGTCGAACACTTGTATGTTGTTCTGTAAGCCCATAGTACTGCAGGTATCTTCTCGTCCCAGTCATCTTTGTTGGTGTTACAGATTTTTGTTAGGCCTTTTGTTAATGTTTTGTTGAATGCCACAATTTCTCCATTCGACTGAGGGTGATAAGCTGTACTACGTCGGTGGTCAATCTTGAACTGATCTGTAAGTGCTTTAATGCTTTTATTAATAAAGTGTGACCCTTGGTCATTTATTAGGGTTATTGGACATCCAAATATGGTAATTATATTTTCATAGATAAATTTAGCATCTATCTCACTGGAACATGTGTTGACTGGTTCTGCTTCTACCCACTTGGTTACATACTCTACTGCAGTTATTATGTACCTTGCACCTATTCTTTTTGCTGGTATGGGGAATGGTCTTATGAAGTCAATGGCCCAAATTTCAAATGTCAAACTTGGGTTTATTGATATCAAGGGCATTTCTGTATTAGGCAGAGGTCGACCTAGTCGTTGACATCTATCACATTGGTTTACAAACTTCTTACAGTCTTTGTAAAGTGTCGGCCACCATAACCCTGACTATTGGATTTTCTTAGCAGTTGTGTTTGCTTGAAAATGTCCTCCCGCCGGTCCATAGTGAGCTTCAAACATGATATTATTTATTTCATGTTCTAATATGCATCTTCTGAGGATGTCATCTAGGCCTATTTTATATAAGAATCCATTTATGAGGCTATACGGTGCAACTTTCATGGTTAAGATTTGTTTCTTCTTTGTGCTCATACCCTCTAGTGCTTGTCCATCTTATAAAAATTGAGCTATTTCCTCTAATTCTGCTGGACTGCTTTTATTCGAAATAAATTTGCATCCGATAGGTTGTCTTCAACTCCTGTCGGTTCCTCTCCTGTGTCGATTCGTGATAAGTGGTCGAGTCCTACATTTAATTTTCCTGGTTTGACAATGACTTCGAATTAGAATTCTTGGAATAGAAGTAGCCATCGACAAATTATGCCATGGTGTAAGGGTTTATTTACAAGGTATTTTAGTGCTTGGTGGTCGGTATAAAAGATGAACACATTGGCTAGTAGGTAATTTCGATACTTCTGTAGTGCAAAAATCATTCCTAATGCTTCTATCTCTGTTGTTGAATAGTTTCTTTCCCCTTTGTTTCATTTTCTGCTACTGTAAACTATAGGGTAGTCCATTCCATTGTCCCCTGGTTGAGTTAGGATTGCTCCTATTGCTAGGCCTGATGCATCGATGTGTACATGGAATTTGGTCAACCAATTTGGAAATCTTAGAATGGGTACTTCGACTAGCTTCCTTTTTAGTGTTTCGAATGATATGTTGCATTCCTCTATCCAATCGAACTCCTGAACTTCTATTAATAGTTCTTCCAATGGATATGTAATATCTGAGTAGTATCTTATGAATTTTCTGTAATATCCTGTATGACCAAGTAGTACCCTGACTTGTTTTGGGTTCACCGGTGGCTTTAAGTCGAGGATAATTTTTATTTTTGCAAAGTCGACCTTGATTCCTTCTTTCCAGACAATGTGTCCTAATAGTATCCCTATAGGGGTTAAAAATATGCATTTCTTTATGTTCAGAGATAGCTGTATTTGTCAGCATCGTTCCAACACGAGCCTTAGCCATTTGCAGTGATCTTTCAACATAGAGTATATTGTCCAATCATTGAAATACACTGCCATTGTTTTGTAAATATATTCTTGAAATGTTTTGACCACAATTCTCGAAAATACTGTAGGTACATTTTTTAGTCCAAAAGGCATAACCCTGTAAGCAAATGAGCCAAATTCACATACGAATGTTGTCTTTTTCTGATCTTCTTTGGCTATTGGTACCTGGTTATAACTTGATAATCCATCTGTAAATGAGTAGCATTCATGTCCTGTGACCTCATTTAAGATTTCATCTGCACAAGGTGTTGGAAATGGTTCTGTTAATGTAACTTTATTTAAGTCTCTGAAGTAGACACAGATCCTTAGCTTGGTTGGATCGTGTTTCTTTGGTTGAACAACCATTGGACTTTCCCATTTTGATTGGTTAATAGGGTAGATAATTCCTGCTGCAAGCATATTATCAATCTCTTTCTTGACTATCTCTTTGTATTTATGAGCTAATTTATATGGTTTCTTCTTTATAGGTCAGACATCAGGTTTTATGTTGATCTTGATTTCACCCATTTCATGGACTAGACCTTTGAGACCTTTGTAGTCTCTAGAGAATACATCCTGGAATTATTTTAGTAAGTTTACTATTTCTGTTGTTTGTTCTTCACTTTAGTAGTCTCCAATTTTTGCCTTTTTTGGTCGATCATCACTTGAGATGTCAAATTCTTTAGTTTTTATTTTAGTATCTAACCATTCTGGTGCTTTGGTCTCATTGATCGTTCGGATCCCTTCTTTAAACTGTGAAAATGTGGCAGGAATGTTTGCTACAGTCATTCGGTCGGTGTCTTCGATTGTCTCGACTTTGAGTACTATGCGAATTGGTTTTGTTGTTTCTAAAAGGTATGATTTCCATCGAAAGATTTTCCCTTCCGGATTTTCATTTTCCATTTGTAGTCTTGTCGATTGTGGTGTTGTCTTGGTTTGTATGTTATTGCAGTTTATTGTTAGTCGGTCATGTTGTAGGGTTTTGTTCTTGGTCGGTTCTATAAATGCCTTGATTGGTTTTGCAGTTTCGACTAACTTTTCGTCTTGTGGTATAAAGCGGAAATCTTTGATAAAATTCTCTCTTAGTTCATGCCATAGGAATGTTTCACCCCAAGCTTCTTCCATTTTGTACCATTTGTTTGGTAAGTCAGATAGCGTCTATGGAAACAGGTGTGGCCATGTACGTTCATCCTTATACCCAAGTCTTCTCCATTCTTTTTCGCATGTTCTTATGTGGTCTTCTGGATCCTGCCCTTAGATGAACATAGATATTTGGGCTTGATTGGTTAACCTTTTTCCTCTGAATCTTTCTATAAAGTAAGTCGAAGTTGTTGTCCATGTCTGCAATCTTGATTGATGGGTATCCCACTATCTAGAAACTTGTCCCGTGAAGGTTTCCACTAAGCTTTGTAGTCGACCATGTTCACCAATGTTTTTGGATACTTGTTCTATATGCATAACTGGTGATTCTCTTTCTTTGTATCTTTGGATTTGTGTGATATTTACATTTGCTGGTTTTAGGGTAGGATATTCCTTAGTTTTCTTCTCAAATATTTTTGGGATGACAGAGACCAAGATGCATTGTTGGACTGGTTTCTTCTACACTATTTGAATGGTCCAGCAACCTCTTGCTTGTGTTTCGTATAATTCTCGACTTCCCAATCATATAATTCTGCGTCTGAATTGTATCCTATTGAATCTTGATTTCCTAAGTGAAGTTCACCATTGAAATTGGGTTCTGTGTATTCTTCATTGTTTTGTATTTGATATAATTGTCGGATGTCGACTTCTTCGTCAATAGGTTCTATCCAAGGTTCTCCTTTGGATGGATGGATAGGTACTATGACTTTTTGTCCATTCCCTTTTAGTTTTATCCTTTTCTTGTCTAAGGATATTGATGCTTTCATTTTTCTTCCCCAAGGTCGACCTACTAACACTGGGAAGGAACTGGATCCTTCCTTAGGGTCAATATTTTCAAAGTCGACTTTGGTCGGTATTCCTTTTATGGTCATGTCAACATTTCTCCAAACTTTGATAGGTTCAATCAGACCTTTGTCGGCTAATTTCAGGTATATTCCTAACTCGTATAGTCGAGGTCTACCCAATTGTTCCCAAGTGTCATGAGTCATAATGTTTACTTGTGACCCGAAGTCGAGCACAACTTGTCGCACATGGTAACCCACAATTTCTAGGTCGACAAGTGGGTCGGCATCACTTTTTTCCTTATAGTTTAGATTGCAGATATTTTTGGTTTGTTTTTCTGTATTATTATTGTTGTGTTTCATTTTATACAATAATTCAATGAATTGAGACATCGCTTTATCATCTTGTACTAAACGTATTAATTCTTTAACTGTGTTTTGTCGACTATCATCAGTTTCTTCTTGCCGAGCAAATTCTTTAAATATATTCGTTGCGTCTTTATACAGTTGTTTTTGTTTAGCTCGGTTAGGATAATCATTCTTTTATTTTATTTTGCTTATACATGTATTATCACTCCCAATTTTTGTCCCTTATCGGGTTACTATATGCAGATTCTTTGTATTGATTATATCATGTTTTTGAACGCATGACAAGATATTAAGATTTTTGCTTTTATTGATTTTATCAAGCATAGTAGGGAAATCCTCTAATGAGTGATCCCCTACTCCACAACTAGTACAAAATTTTAAATCGGTTTTGTCCTTGTATGGGCAGTCTGCATATCAATAACCTTCTTTGTAGCACGTGAAACATTGGATGGGCCGACGTGATCAGTTGTTGTGATTCCTAGAGAATCGCCCTTGACCTCCATATCCTCCATGTTGATTGTCGAATCAGCACTCATATCGACGACCTTCATACCTTTGATTATTCTATTTGTTTTGAGCATTGCTTCGTTGATTGCTATCATTGTTCTGCACGACTGCGTTTGTTTGGTAGATTGCTTGGTAGTTTTGTCGATTTTTTAAGTTTAGGTGGAAGTCGGTCGTGGCGTGACTTTTTACTTCACAGATAGCACACCAAGATGCTTTACCATTTTTCATGTTATACGGGCAATCCTTTGTTGTGTGTTCTCCATGTTCTTGGAAGATGTTGCAAAAGCACTTTGTCTGCACAAATCGAACGTCCTGCCGGCTGATGTCTTGTCGATAGTTATCTTTTGAATGTCCGGCCACTGAGAATTTTGTGCACTAGACATCCTGATTCTTAAGGTTTATCTCTTTCAATGATTTCGGCATGATTTCGAGTTGTTCTTCTAGTCTAGTATCCACGGGATATGCTGGGAAATCTTCGTCCATCTCCACTTGTAGAGCTTTAGTAAGCGCATCTTCGTATGTTTTGAATGTCTCCAGGCTTATGTGCCACCAAATTTTCTGTGATAGACCTACAAGGAACCACTGAATTAATAGTTGCTCATAAATTACATAATCTAGTTGGTTGAGGAGGTCTTTGCAACATTTGTCGTACTCTTGGACAGATTTTGCTGGCTTTTGCGATGTTGTTTTCAAATTTTTAGCTGCCAAATGTTTTGCATCTGGGGTTTTAAAGAACGACAAAAATTGTGCTTTAATTTCTGCTTTGGATGCTTGAGGGGTTCTTTCAGTAAAGGTCATGTACCACGTTAGTGCTCTTTTCCTCAAGGAACCAACGAACTGTGCCATCTATCTATCTTCCGCTGTGACCTGATTTTCCTCCCATGTCGACTCACAGACGAACCAATGTCATGTAGGATCTTCGTCGCCCTCGTATAGAGGGATATGCACTGATTCATGATCCATGTCTCATTCACTGTCGCTATCTTCTTCAAGAGGTGGTGGTGGTGGGAGGTTTTGCTTGTCTCTTTGTGCAGAACTGTTGTCAACTGAACTTTCGTTTTCGTCGGTTGTTTTGTTTGTCGTTTCTTCTCCGACAAGCAGTCAATTGGGGTCAACTTCACCTATCGATGTCCAAGTGCAATTATTTGTCTGTAGGTCCGATTGTTTTGTATTCTCCAAAGCTATATTTGGCAGGGGGGGTGCTTCTTCATGTGTTGGGTAAAGTAAGTGGATACTTCAGTTGGAAGGGTAGGCCTGAAGTGTGGCCCAGTTTCCTTCCTTTGGTCGACGGATCACTAAATGATTATCATCATTTACTTCGTCGTCTAGTTAGATCCATATACCAAACTCACTAGCTCTTAGTCTTAGGTCTTCTTCGACAATGGCTTGTGTCCTAGTACTTGGATTAGCTGGAGACAGAGGTCTTATCTCTTGTGGAACTTCCATTTGGAGAGCTTCTCTCTGCTCTATCCACAAGTCTTCTTCCATGGGTGATGCCTCTTTATCCACGCCTTCTTCATGTCGGTCATGACCTGACTCTAGCGGATTTATTTCTTAGTCTGTCACCCTAGTACTCATTCCTCTTTGTAGTGCTATAGATCTTTCTCTTCTTTCTTCCCTTCTTTTCAGCCTCTTCTCTCTCTCTCTCTCTATTTTCTGTAAATCCGTTGTACCTTTGTGTGTCACCGTCTGTTCGATTTCCTTTTTAGGTTGACTTTTCATTGCTGGTGATGGTATCTCTTTTTAGTCGACTAGAATATTGTTCACTTTACCCCAACATATGACCAACTACCCCCCCATGGCCTACCCGATGCTTTAGAAGGATCGAATAGTTTTGTTTACTTGCTTAGAAAATATTCCCACTCCCTTTCGGTAATGAATTTCTCCCACTTCCTTTGTTTCTCTGTCCACTTAAAATTTTGTGGCGGTTCATGTAGTAATGGAAAAGGTTCGACGATATGAGCCACTCCTTTTTCTATCAGGAAGTTGAACAACAGGGTCAGTAAGGAGCACAGGAACTGCTTGGTAAGGTCTGTATAGAATTTCTTCTGAATGGTTTCTACCGAAGTTCTTTCTTCTATAGCTTGCTCCTCGCAGAATTCGTCGGTGATATTTTCAAACCACTCGGACAGGTTTGTTCTTCCCCCTTGAATCAGTTTTTCTAACAGCTATTGGTCCTTAGTCGCTTCCGACTTTTTCATCTAGAAGTTTTTTCAAAAGTTGGGGTACCGATTCTATGAACTTCTCATGGGTTTCGGTGAATAATATTTCTTTCGCCTGAGCAGTCATTAATCTATTTCTCTGCGCACAATTATGCAAATAGTTTGATATCTTATGCTCCCACCAGTTCTTAATCTCCTGTTCTGATATCATCTGCTTGTATTCATCTCAGATATGTACTATCGGCAACAGAATCAATGTTGTAATCTCATGGATCATAGAGGGTTACCAATAATACACATTAAAAGCATACAAACATAGAAGAGACAGGAGACAAGAACATATATGTATAATAACAGATTATATTATATTATAAGGATCCATACAAACACAGAACTAAACCAAGTTCTCATTTGTCTCAACAGCTTAATGTATATGATTTACAAACAGTTACATATAACTACCTGTCGGTTTAGTCAACCGACACGACCTTATGCGGCTGACCTAATCTCTAATTTGTCTGCTAAACGACATAGTTGACTTACTGACTATCTCCTCCAACAGTTGGTCAATTCAACAATAAATGCAGGTAGTTAAAACAGTTAGTTGGTGGCACTTATTGAAGCGACACACATTAATGGCCGATCTGACCGTTAGTACAGTGAGATTGTTGGTGGATTTGGTGTCATTACTGCTGGATTTGGTCATGATGGACACTGTGGATTTGGAAAATGGTGATTTCAAATTTGGAAGTGGCTATAAAAAGCACGCGGGACGCGAGAGGAAGGCATTGTTCAGAGAAGTTCATTCGAGTGAGCAAAGTGTAGAGTCGAGTACAGTTGAAGAGTCTTGAGTGCAAGTTGCAAAGTAGCGGTGTAGAGTCGTCGGGTGCATAGTAAGGATTGGGGAGTGCGGAATGCTAAGTGACCCCGACGCAATTGAGATTTAGAGTGAGAAGGAATCCCCCATTCGGACCACGGACGTTGAGGAAGAATTCATGAGCATGCAGATAGGCTCTTCGTTGATCCCTAGAGGAAAGCGAAAGGCTTAGAAGCCCAATTCCATGTCGTCGCAGAAGAGGCACACCTGCACTTCGGCTAGAGTGCAAGGAGAGGGGACTGCACAGATTGGGCCGTCGAGCTCAGGAGCTATAGAGTCTACGATGCCTAGGGGTGTCTCTGTTAATGATATCCTAGGATATGTCGCTCCAACGAGTCCAGGAGCGAAGCCGAGGCAACCCATGAAGAATCAAAAGTATCCATCCAAATTTTTGCCGCTACCAGAAGGGATGAATTGCTCGGTAGATATCATCCCTAACTTGATCAAGCTAAAGTTTGAAGACCACAATTTGCTATTTCTCAAATATGTCCGGGATGAGCCCTATGAATTAGTTCTGACGGGGCCTGGTGCACCGATTCAGAGGATTCCTCAACCATGGGCGAGTGGGTTGAATAAATCTGGATTGTTGGGGCTCAGTAATATACCTCACTTTGGGCGACTGACCGAAGCTCATGCGTGTGTCAAAGAACTCTTGACCTGCTTTCATGGTGGGATGCTCTAGTTGAATTAGCCTATTCCTGTCACAGTCGACTTAATTGCAAACATTACGGGCTTGCCAAAGGCTGGGGAAGATCCGGCGTAGTATCTCTGCAGGAGGGATACTGACAAGAAGCTTTCCAAGCAGTTGAAGGAGAGATTTGGCTTGCAGTATGATGGTCGTGCCTATCATATTGACAACATTAATGCACAGACGATGCGTATCAGGTCATGCATTTTGGTGAGCAAGATTTTTCGAGGGAATTGATCGGTCGAGTGCAACTCGGGTGTGGTCGCATGTGCACAAAAATGCGTAGAGGGCATGCAAATGATTTGGTCCTTGTTTCTGCTCAACCAGTTGCTCGATGACGCTCTCGCTGCTCAGGCCGAGCGGCTATTTTCCTACAGTTGGCTGTTAATTCTCATTGTGCTTGTCGCATGGATGGAACCAAAAGATTATCAGTTGATGGCAGTCGATGCGGTGATGGTGTGCTAAGGCACACGTTATCATAATTTGTGGTGGGTTGAGGTTCCCATTCGATAGGAAGACTGTGTGATCCATTTTTTGGGTCTATTGGGAAGCGCTGCAAGACACATTTGTCAAAGTTCCCTGCTTATCCCACTACGTAGCAGCCAAGTATCAACGACTCATTCAGTTCGCTATCAGGCCTCATTCCATTTATATCCAAGTGTGGCTAGACCCCGATAAGCAGTGGCTCCCTCTGGCATACAAAGTCACCGATGAATAATTGTATGCTCTCGTTCAGGAGTGGCTGGATGAATGGCACAACCCTGTGAGCCAGGAGGAACTCTCTAAGGAGCCACCAGCTGATGCCCCTGACGAGACTATCCATAAGGAACTAAGTGTTCACGACTCTGACAATGAATCATCGATGACCCTTGAGGCCGAAGAATAGTGCATGCGGGAGGAAACTCGAACCAAATGGCGCTTAGAATATGACGCAGGAAGCAATACCCGACCAGGGATGGAGTACCATTTCCGCGGCTCATCAAAGCAGTCACTGACTCCTCTGAGGCTGCGACACAAGTGATACTAGAGTCCAACCAAGAAGGGTTTGCTATGGTAAGAGATAAGTTGAATTCTATTTATGATGTTGTTTCCAGGAGGACACCTAAGAAATATTTGATGCAGAAATTCTCAGAGATCAACACCGAGACGCGGGCTAGGAACGTTCAAGTTCCCCCGACAGCGATCGACGAGGGGAGTGAAGAAGTGAACCTGTTACTGTAGCCACTCCAGACCATTGCCTTGGATCTTAACAAGTTACCCACTCAGGCGCTTGTGGATCTGCATCATGTTGCCACCTAGGAGTTGGCAGATAGGCAGAAGGAGCTTAGTGTTGGGTATGTGCAGTCGCAGAGCGCAGCTGAGAAGCTGTAGAAAGAATCTGAGGAGTTGCATTAGGTCAGGGTGTAGCTGGTGGAAGAGAAGGTATAGGATATTGAGGCATTGAAGGTAGCATAGGCCGAGCTATAGCATAAGGATTCTAGGAGATCACTGAGCTTAAGAAGGCGCAACACCGCCTTATCATCGAGAAGGCGAAGCTGTGTGCAAGTTGTGGCGCGATAAAGAAAGCTGTTGATGAGGTCTGTCAACATATCTTTAAGAGCACGACCGAGCTTACTATAGTCACTAAGGCCAAGCAACTTGGGGAAATTATTGTCCACCTACAGGACACCAATCTTCTGCTCAATGCCCTGGTCCATCCAGAGACACCGCTGGAGTAGGTTGCCGAATGGAAGGATACTATTGAGGAGATAACGACCCAGTTTGAAACAATGGAGCAAGAGGAAAAGACAATCATGGGGGTGACAATACAGTTCTAGCAAAGCGTTGTCCAAGATGAACAGCTTGACCAATTAACCACAGAGGAGCAAGAAGTTGAAGGATAGTTGACGACACTGAATACGTCGTTGCAAGCACTGCCGCTCATGGTGCATATCACACAGTATGAGGAGTTGAAGAACCTATAGTAGAGAGCTGCTCACACCCAAGAATGCCAACAAAAGCTTCACCCCAGTTGGATGAGTTTCAAGAAGTTGGTGGGCAGTTGGTTGTCAAAGCAGTCGCAACACTATAGGCGGTGCAAGAAAGTCGGTAGATGGTCGATGGCAAGGTTGGGGAGGTGCACCCCATGCAATAGGTTTTTCTCAACTATCAAAGCTTTGCCAACATAGTCCAGCTCTAGGTTAGAGATATCACAACATTTTGAAGATTTCAAGGCCAAGACATCGACATATTCCCTGTCAACTTGATGTGGCTTGAGGACGAGCCACAAGACTGTGTTGGGGGCCTGTTGGTAGGGGTTTTGGGTAAGTGAGTTATGCAATGTTGCGGCAGTTGCACAAGCTCATGCGACACCGTGCAAGGCTAGATCAGCATGATGGGTGGAAGAATAACCACTTTTGAATATTTAATGTATTAATTGACCAAGTTTTGTGGACACAGGTCATTAGTGGTTAGAATTTAGTTAGAAGTGGACCTTTGATGTAAATGCGCAAGCCTATATATAGAGCTAGCTTTGCAATTGTAAGAGGATCAGAATCAAGGATAATGATTAGCGCGATACAAGTCCAAGTCAATATCTGAGAGTGATCAATCTGTTGTGATCTATCTATGGTTTTGATGAGTCTTCTTTTTTGAACAATCTGTGATCTGTCTGTGTCAGATACTGAATTTTGGGATGTGATCAGTCTCCTGCTATGGAGAATAATTATCTATTTTGGATTTGTTGCACATAATTAATATGACATGATGGTTGTTGCCTAAATGTTGTCTTCTGTTTTCCTGTTTTCTTTGTTGCGATGTCAATGAGAAGTGTATTGAATCTGTTTATGATTTACTGATGTTGCTGCAATGAACTAATGATGTGATCTATCCCAATTTTGATGAATGATGATGAAGCTTATTAAAGTTGTTTTATGAATGATTCTGCTGTGATAACACTGCTGCGATAAATGAATGATGTGATCTATTAGATCCGTAGTTGTGAATATGAATTATGATAACTGTCTTAAGTTCTATTGAGTGACTTGGAGTAATCTAATAGTTATGTTGTCGAAGCCATAGATTCCATATCTTCCCTTCTTACTGTCAAAAACTTGGTTTTGATAGCTCTCCCTTGAACACCTTAGGTGAGACTTCGTCTGCTCTGCAGATGTTGCTGGACAAGGTAAAACCTGTCTGGGCCAGTGCTCAGGGAGATCGCGTTGGTTGGGAGTCGATAGAGTGAGAATCCCTATCGATGAGGTTTTGTTGGTGGGTTTTTTCCAACATTCTCTCTCTCTCTCTCTCTCTTGTGCGATATACTTCTCTCTCCCTCATTCGCTACTGTTGAGTGTGTGTGTGTTTCAAATAGAGAGTCTCACTCTCTATTTATACTTGTTTTCCACTTGAATTTTACTCTATAGGGATGACCTCACTATGAGAGTATAATAACCCTAATATGACTCAATTGTGGGGACTATTTTCCCGACTTACAATGGAGGGTTAACCTCAATGGCTTTACATGACTTTATTATATTAATGACTCTCCCAATCAGAGGAACAAACATCTTTGTTGGGGTACAATGAAATACAATAAGAAATATACAAGTGAATACATTGTGAAGTTACAAATACATAGACACCCTTCATATTGGAAATTGAAACCGAATTGGCCAATGAAGGGTCCCTTTTGTAGAGCTCTAGCCATATGGCTTTCAAATTCTCTCTAATTGCTTCCATCCGTCGCTCTTCTATCTCCTTAGCTTGCATTTTTACATCCCTATCCACAATGACCTTGGTAATCTCTACTTCCAACTACTAACACGCCACTTGTGCAACTTCATGGTCATGCTCCACCCTGACTATATGTTTCTTGACCTCACTAGTAGAAAGCCTCATCACGTGGTTCGTTTGGAAGTGGACCATGTTTGAAGTTTTGTAGGAGAGGTTTCATGGTGAGTAGTAGAAAACCAAGTCAATGATTGACCACTTGAAATAAATGTGTCAGATGTGTCACATTGGTCATTTATTGGCTAGAACTATATTATCACTTGTCATAATATTTGATTTTGCTTACTTTCAATTTAGATGAGCCATAATAATGAGATACTTGATATGTGGACATATGGACATTTTTATGAATTGTATGATACTATTTTTTTGGCTATATGTTAATGATGATGATAGATATGTAAGTTCATTAAAAATGCAAAGTAAAAAGTGGAAATCTAGTACATGGATATAAGTACAATACTATATGCATATGATGGGTAAGTAGCCTATGGTACAACATTCCATTTCTACTTATCTAGAATGAAACCTCTTCACCGACATGTTGGGAATAGTGCACACTCTTAATAATGACTTGGTAGAACTAGAAGGCATCTAGAAAATTACCGTTTGTATATGCGATATGGATAAATATTACATTGGCTGAAATAGTTGCATGACTTTGTGACATATGTATTTATGCATAATAATTTTTCATTATTAATATGTTTTGAAAAATATGAATTATTTCTAATCATACAATTGAATTTGACATTTAGGAAAGATCGTGTACAATCACCTACAAGAAAAGAAGGATGAGACGTGTTCCAAAGAACAAGTGACAATAGTTCAGCCATAACACCCAAAGAAAACTCATTTTGACAAAATGAAGAGTAACCTAAAGCTCCCATGTTTAGAGAAACCATGACAAAAGAAAGATATTCACAAGAATAGGAGAATCATGATATAATTGAGTCTCAAAGAGCAGTAGATCCACCTCAAGAGGTGAACACATACATAGAAAATAAACCTGGGCACGAGAGATGATCCAAGATGAAGAAAAGTATGGTGATCCATATGAGAATTCCAGAGAAAGAAAGAGGCCTCGGACACACTCCAGTTATGTGGCACTATTGTGTGACATCATTGATGCAGATCCTTCTAGCTATGAAGAAGTAACCAAGAAGAAATAATGGAAGGATGCTATGATCAAAGAGTACCAGCTGATCATGAAGAATAATATCTAGGATGAGGTTCTGAGACCTGAAGAAAATTTTGTAGTATGTTCCATGTGGATCTACAAGATCAAGAATACAATAGATGGAAGCATCGAGAAATACAAAGAAGGGTTCATGGTTTCTATCAGAAAGAGGGAGACGATTGGCTAGACACACTTCAATGAAGTATAAGTTCATATTGAGGATAGAACCCTGTGTGGGAAGAAGGATTTGTAAAGGCTCAAAAGGAACCCATGCGATAATAGATACAATTATATGAAGAGCTTGAGGATCACCTAGAGTGATGAAAAGCTAAACCTTTTCTACAAAGTTGAAGATGGAATCCTACCTAGGATGAGAAGGTCATGGATGGGTGCAAGAGGAGCCTTCAACAAAATTAGAAATAGAGGATTTTGGTATCCAATAACCTTGAAAGACAACATATATGGATACACAAAAGATCAACAACAGAGAAAGCTACCTGTCAATCTAGTATTGAATTTACTGATGCAGAGAGCACAAGATGAAGAGGGAGGATGGTGATCCACTTCAGCCTGAGTGACTACAGTAGATCTCAGAGTTTGATAATCTTGACATGATTCTTGGGATTAGAGGTATGGTATAATCTAGAGGAGATTTTCCTTAGCCAAGGAAAATACGAGGTCAATATTTTGAATAGATACGAGATGTTGGATTGTGAGGCTACACTGTTGGCATCAAACTTGAAGTTGTCGTGTGATCCTACTTCAGAGACAATTGATTCCACATTCTATAGGCTTATAATTGGTTCATTGACGATGAACATGAGGTCAGATATATGCTTTGTGCCAAGTACATGGTGTACTCGAGATGTGTTCACATGATTGCAAAAAATCACGTGTTGAGGTACCTATAGGGTTTGATTGAATATATCCTCAGATATACGAAATATTAGAGTATTTTCCTGTAAGGATATGTTGACTATAATTGGTATGGTAGTGCTACAGATAGGAAGAGAACTTTAGTGTGTTGCTTGAGCTTGAGGTCTGGCATGATTTATTGGTACAATAAGAAGCAGACAATCGTAGCACTGAGTACAACTAAAGCAGAGTAAATTACAACGTGTTTGATTAGTTGTGAGGCAGTTGCTCCTTGATTTGAGAAACCCTTGTGAAGTAAGACTAAATGGTTTCTGAATGTTGGATATTCACATTCTTGAGTTGATTCCTTAGGGTCATCTTCTGGTTGATGTTCTTTCCTTCAAATATCTTGGTTAAAGCACCGAACATCTTCTTAGGAATATTCAATGATGATACCTGAGGGATGAGGTTATCCTTGATGGAATCTGTAATAATTCTTTTAGCTCTTATGATGTTCTTCTTGTGGTTTTCCTTTCCCTCTTCTCCCTCTGGTTTTGGAACTTCCTCATTGACATATTTTTCCAAGTCATTCTCTTCTAGGATAAGAGAGATTTTGTACTTCCATGCTTGGAAGTTATTTGCTCCTTCAACATTATCTTGAACCTTGGTGTGATTCATCATCTTGATATGAGAACCTCAAATGGAAATAACAGGGAAATAGATATTATCAATTTGATTATGGATCTAGATGACCTAGGGTTCCATAGAGAAATCCTAATGTTCCAAACTTGGAATCTTGGAATTTTCTCTAGATAAAAATATAAGCCTCCTTGAGGATAGTTGTCCAATGAGGTCCTTTTCCAAATTCTGTGGAGGGAAACTCAAAAATTGATTCCCTAGTTTCCTTTGACATAAGTGATTTGGTCAAACTTGAAACTTCTCCAAATTGGAATATTTCTCTACCAAAAGATGCACCTCCTTGAGGTGAGTTATCCTAACCCTCTTTTCTGGAAATTTTGTATAGAAAGTTGCTAGAACTTGGAATCCCTAGTTTCCTCAGCTACATAGTGCCTTCTTTCATAGTGACCATGATACCATGTTAGATTTTTTACTTTATTTCATTTAGGTTAGATATTTAAACTAAAAGATAGACAAGCACAACAATACACAAGAACACAAATATTTTCCTTGGGGAAACCATAAAGGAGAAAACCCCTCAACTTCTTTAGAATAGTTTTGTCACTTGGTACAATGTCAAACCAAGATAGAATACTGAAAGATAAGATGTCTTCAACAACTTCTTCTTCTCCTTCACTGCCGCACTTGTCTTTCTCTCTCTTGATCGAACTTGCTTGAGTGATTTGTGTGCAAATGAGGGAGGACGCCTCCCTATTTATACTTTACAAGTGAATCACCAAAAACCTTAATTGGGCCAACTTCCTAATCTAAAAGTGTCGGCTTCCCTCTTGGGAGAATCAAAATACATTTTACATTATTTTTTCAAGGGACTATTTCCCCCAGTTACAATGGATGTTTTACCTCGATATTCTAGCATGACCAAATACAATAATAACATCCTTGGACGGACGAAAAACATCTCCAACAAAGGTACAATAAAATACAATAATAATATACAATAGAATATCTTCTGAAGTTACATTTTCAAAAACATTATTAAAGGAACTCTATTGTGTCATGGCGCTACTACAATATGAGGATGTAGAGACGTGGTGACTATTTTCTCAATTTCAATTTATTTTGCTCGCACATCTAATGATTTTCAATGTGGAATTGTGTTGAATTTTATGGCACTAAAAATATAATTTTTTTGTTTGTTTTGTTTTGCATCACACCTATATTGATTAGTATCATATTTTATGTTTTTTTACTTTGTGTTATCATCTTAGAACTTGTTCCCATTGTAGGTGTCATGTTGTCATCAAAATAACATATATAGTGTCATATTAACATCATAATATTATATTCTATAAAAACCTATTGTTGTGGAATAAATCCAATGATGGATAAACTTATTGATGGTGAATAAGTTATTTATACAATGGGTGAGTTGAACTTTGGCATTTCATATGTCAAGGTATGTGACTACTGACATTCATAACTAAAAAATAAAAATAAAAAATATTTACAATATTCACAATAACCCTAACCCTACGGATTAGGTTTTCATTATTCCCCCCCTTAATCTGAAGGGGTGTTTGTGATTCTAAGCATCCTTTTGAACTTTTCAAGCTTTTCTCTCCCAAGTGATTTGGTGAAGATGTATGCAATTTGCTCGTTTATGGAACATTCTCACAAATGAACTATCTTGGCCTCTACATGATATCAAATCAGATGGTACTTCATATATGGGTGCTTAGTTCAATCATGGAATCTAGGATTCTTAGCCAACTTGATTGTAGAAGTGTTGTCAATTAGAGAGTATAATTCACCTATTTATCCTACAAATATTTAAGTATTTTCAGGAGCCACACATTCTCCTTTGTTGGTTCTACAACAACCATATATTTTATCTTTGTTGTGGAATCTGTTGGAACTGACGATTTGTGTGATATCTATGAGATAATTGTTGATCCAAGACTCATGAGGTATCCTAAATTAGATACTCCAATCTCTTTGTCACCACCAAAGTATGAATCAAAATATCTAATCAATTTAAATTCATCCACCTTAGAATACTTGAGTCCAAAATATCGAGTCTCGTTCAAGTATTTTATAACTCTTCATCCACCTTAGAATACTTGAGTCCAAAATATCGAGTCTCGTTCAAGTATTTTATAACTCTTTTGGCATCAGACCAATGTCCTTCACAAGGTTTTTGTCTGAACCTGGAAATGATTCCAACATCAAATGAGATATCTGGGTTGGTGATGGTAAGGTAGATAAGACTCGCTACAAGTTGTTTGTACGTGGTTGCATCCTCAAATTCATTCCCTTCTTTTGATGTGAGTTTCAATTTATGTTCCATTAGAGTGGAGAGAGGTTTCCATTCTATCATGTGGAACCTATTCAACAATTCTCCAATGTACTTCTTTTTGGGAGATGCCAATATGTACTTTGGATTCTGAATTACTTCAATTCTCAAGTAGTAGTGAAGATGTCCCAGTTATTTCATCTAAAATCCTTTCTTTAACTCTTTCTTTATGGATGCCGTATAGTTTTCATTGTAACTTCTTGTCATCAAAATATCATCTACATGCACAACAAGATATACAAATAATGATGTTGCACCATCAAGATTAAAATGTTTGAAATTTAATTTCAGAAGATGATTGGTTAACTTTTCGTACCATGTGTAAGGTGCTTGTTTCAATTCATACAATGACTTAATGAATTTTAATACCTTTTGTTCTTGTCCCTTCACAAAAAATCCATTTGGATGAGACATGTTGACCTTCTCTTTCAAGTCTCAATTCAAGAAAATAGTCTTCACATCCATTTGATGAACTTTCCACCCATTTTGGTGCAACCAAAGGCAATAAAGTGTGGATGGTATCCCATTTTACTATGGGGGATAAAGTTTGTTCATAGTCAATTCCTTCCTTCTATGCAAAACCTTTTTCCACAAGCCTTGCCTTGTGTTTTTCAAGTGAGGCATCTAATTTGTACTTGTTCTTATAGACCCACTTGTAGCCAATTGGTTTGGTTCCAAATGGAGGGTCCACCAACTTGTAGGTCCCATTCTTAATGAGAGAATCATATTCATTTTTCATGGATTCTTTCTACTCATAATGAGAAAGAACTTCTCGAAAGTAAAATCTCTCGAGGAAACCGAAGGGATGCTTCCCCACATTTGTGATGACATCCTCGGTGAACTTGTTCACGTAGTTTAATGCACCTTACCCAAGGGAGTTTAACTCGAGCACCTATTGGCATGTAACTATCCAACTTCCAACAACAATATATGCAACAATTGGTTCAACTAACCCCTTACGCGTACACACACAACACACACATATTGAGAGGATGTTGCTAGTAATATATTGAATATGCAGCTACCTGGTTTGATTCCCACAGGGTTAGCTACACTAAGTCTACATCATATGCTCTACAATAAGTACCATCCTTGGGATAGGGGAAAATGTACCTATGTTTCCCTAAGGGATTATTTCCATATACACGTAACCTTAGGAAAGTTATTAACTTGGCCTATAAATAATAAGTCTACAACCATTGTTGCATGAATTCAAAGTTGTGCATATATGAGCAAAGGTCTATTAGATAAAAATGGCTTGGAGTGTGAGAACTATAGTTGGGCATAAGTTTTAAACTATTAACATCTAATACTTTGTTCAAGGTTTTTCTTTGAGTATGAGCATGTGTCAATGTCATACTAGAAGGAAAATATCACTTAGGTTAAAAGTGGTTCAATAATAAACCCATTCAATGAAAGACAAACACATAATCACCACTATGTGACTCTACCTTCATTTTAGGAGGATTCTATGCCTAAATCTTGAACAAATGATACAACCCAACCAACTAAAGTGGAAGGTGTAAACAGTTATATAGAGATGACTTAGGAGTAAAACTCATTGCTGCAAGTGTGTTTGCTTGAGTATTCTATTAGAAGGGCAAAACAAAGGCATGAATTGAAAATACAAATTAGGAAAGTGAATAATTTTTTTGAATGGCCCAGAAAATAAATTGCAATGAATGTTAGCAAAAAAATCAACATTCTCCAATTATAAATAATTTCTTTGAATGACCCAAAAATGAATTACAATCAATGTTAGCAAAAAATTCAACATTCTCCAATTAGAAATAATTTCTTTGAATAACCCAAAAAATGAACTACAATTAATGTTCACAAATGATTCAATTGTTTCCAATTAGTTTGTTAGGTGGATTGAAATTAGAAAGAGAAAAGGGAAAATGAGCAACACCTTAATGAGAAGAGTTAGTAATAGATATCACATCAATAAATTATTGCATTGAGAGCAACAACTTAAATATATGTGTCATNATAATACAAAATAAAAAAATGAAAAATAAACATATATATATATATATATATATATATATATATATATATATATAAACCAAAAAAAACCATAATAATTATAAACCATAATTAAATACATTGGTATAAATCAATCTTCATCATTTATAACTTATCTTTACCCAAATAAAACCAATTTTTTTTATTCCCCTATACTTATTTCATTCAATGCTAAAATAGACCTATAATATAAAGTAGTCAATGTATAACCTCTAGTGAACAAATTTCCAATAAAATTTTAGAAAAGTGAGATGCTTTATAAAGCTCGAATCAAAGTTTCATAAAAGTAAGATCTTTATGTAAATCAAATCAAATGGATGTAGCTTGGGTGGTTGGGAGGAATGAATGTTACCTTTCCCACCTAGGTTTTACTCTTGTAAGTGACATGATGCTTTGGTGGAGCCCTTTGTAATAAATGTGTAAATAATGAGCTGGCCATACCTTGATTCAGTTTGAATATCAGGTATTGGGATTTTCCGTGAAGTAGCCCTCTAACATATGGTGAACCACATTTAAAAAAAAAAAAACCAAAACATTTTTTTTATATTCCTCTTATACTTTATTTGATTCAATCTTAAAATATACCTATATTAATATAAAGTAGGCAAGTCAATACATACCGGCTAGCGAACAAATTTCTAATAGAATTTTAGAAAAGAAAGATGCCCTATAAAGCTCGAGACAAAGTTTTAGAAAGGTGGGATGCTTTACCTATGAATCGTTAAAATTTGGGACAAAATTCTAGAAAGTTGATTCTTTACTTATCATTTCATAAAGTTCAGGATAAATCTATTCTATAGATTTTTAAATATCACAATCAAATGTTAAATTGGTCCACTTTCCCTAGGTGGTACAAAATCCCTAGAATATGATTAGTTAAATTTCCTTTTTGAAACTTGGGCTTACACGTCCAAATTTTTCTTAGCGGCCTTTTTCGAGTAAAATAATTGTGGGTCCAACCATACATGAACATCCCAAAGACTTTTTCTTTTCTTTTCATCATTAAATTCAACACCTCAGCTAGGGAGGGTACCTAAACAATTGATTAGATAATACATCATTGCATTCCAATGAGGTAGACATTTCAGAGGCAATTTTTTTATAGTTATTATGACTAGATGCACTATGTTTGGAATATTATCATACTCTTTTTTTTGGGGAGGGGTTAGATGTAAATTAGAATAAGAATCCACTTTTCTTTGAGTAAATGCATTGTTACACATGTTGTTCAATTGTTTGTTAAAATGGTTTATTCAAACCTACAAATACATATGGTTCAATTATTTGTTTCAAATGTTTTTTCTTAAAGTTACTGTTAGAATTATATTATAGGTATAAAAAGTAAAAAAGAAAGATATAAGGCAAGATGTTGGTTCATAAAGCCTGAGAAGGCTTTTTCACCAAACTAGACTTCCAACGATGTCGAGCTTTAGCAACACAGACTAAAACTGAGTTTTTTCTTTCAACATGATTACAGAGCAGAATTTACAATAGGAACCAGTAATTATTTTCGAGCAATTAGATAGTACAATGGCAAAAAAGGATAGGACCTATGCAGAGAAAAGAGTAGACTAGGGGTGCATAACCAGTGCTTCATCTTTGTTTAGGATGGGTTTGTCTTCCATTATTGGGAAGCTCCCAAAGAAGTATTTGTCACATACCTGAGAATGGATCTTGGGCGTCAGGGGCTCTGGTTTGCTGCTAGTGATCCCCTCCCTAGAGGAAGCACAGACTCTTTTGAATTGTAGGAGATCAATAGTTGTCGGCACTGGAAAGTTGGTCACGAGCGGAGCCCGACTTGAAGTAGCCCCAGTTTCCTGCATGGTCGGAACCACTGAAGTGGAAGCGAGGACTTATATTGCATCTAATCCTTTGGAGAATAGGCCTTTTGGGACCGACGGGGGCAAAGGCCCTTGAGACGGGATGCTTGGGTGTGGGGTTGCTGCAGCTCCAGTAGGGAATAGTCATGTTCTCCATCTCAGCCATGGAAAATTTGGAGGGAGGGTGCCTGACCCTGGCTGAACAACGCTCCAGAGAGTATTTACCCCCCACTAGAATGGCATCCAGATTGTTAAGTTTACCATCTAAGTGAACCAGGAGGCTGCAGACGTCCATGATATATGTGTTGGCTGCGGTCTAGTTCATGAGCACTTCCTCCACCAGATTTCCCAACATATTCTTAATGAGTCAGTAGAAATTTATCTAGCTGCCAGAGTTTCTTGAGGTGAGCGATTCCACAACTTGAGTTGATTCTCATTCTTCAATGAGGGCCTGGACTGTGGGTGAAACAGTGCTCTCATAACCAGAATTAACTGCCTTAGCTTTTTGAGGGTGCTTAGCCTCACAGACTGAGCCATGACTACTACCTCTACATGGTGTTCCTCTTGGTGGCGACTACACAAAGTCGAGGCTTTTAGAAACGAATAGGTAATGGATCGCGACCAAAGACACACTAGCACCATAGAAAACTTCGAGTGAGAAAACATGCAGAAGGTAGTTGACCCTGGTTCTATATCAAGCGTCGTTCAGATGGGCGGTAAAGGATTTGCATGCAGGGCTTCCATTATGCCACTGTCTGCCTCCAGAGCTTTCCTTTCGACGTTGTACAACCTCTGTCATTTTAGGGTGCAAACTCTCATGATACCATCGTATACCATTAAGTTCCAGACTATCTGAACAGTCCTTTCATGTCTCTTGATCGAGTTGAGCCGATCCCACGTCATGGCCCTCCATTAAACCAATGTCGGCCACCTGTGCGAGCAGTAAAAACTGCATGTCACCCTGGATTGAGGTGGATCATGGGCACACGTCAAGGCCAGATGGCATCTGTCTTGTACTGAAACCTCCAGGCTGAACCCACTCGGGGATCATGTCAATTGAATGCTGAGTTGCCTCGTTTCGGGGAATGGGTTGCATACTGCATTGGGCTCCAGGTGTGCTGATGCGAGTTCCAAGGGTTGTGTGGGTTGGACAAGAACCTACATCTGGGGGCTGTAGATCCTGTGAAGCGAGCACACTACAACTCTGGCTCAATTGGTTTTGAAAGGGCGGTCCAAGATTTCCCGCGTAGAGTGGAAGGTTACACCCAAACCCTTCATTTTCCAAAAGGTTAACTAGAGCATTGCTTTTCTCTTAACATGATGGAAGGTGGTTGAGCTGAGCGCCTCCAAGCTCTGGCTCAGACGACTGAGATTGTGTTCCAATCTCCAGCTAGTAGAGAGTTTGGATATTTGCGCGCCATTTTGGATTTTGGAGGATAGAGCCAGGATCAGCTGAGAGTCTCCCTCTGCAATAATAGGGAGGAAGTGGTGATTTTTAGCTAGGGATATACCTTCTATGAGGTCTTCTAGTTCCGCCGCATTGATTGTATTGAGACCCAAGTTACCAAAGAAGATGAGAAGAATTTTTCCTTCATGGTTTCAAATGACTCCTCTGAAACCTGATATACCAGGATTTCCTTTTGAGGCTCCATCAAAGTTGAGATTGAAAACTCCAACTTGGGGGGGGGCATCTCTCAGGGCTGGATAACCCTCTAGAGGGCCTCACACTAGTGGTGGGGGCCCAAAGCTACATGAAGTTCCAGTTTATCAGAATGGATTTCTCAGCTATAGTGGTAGGAAACTCTGAGACATGCCACACTTTCAAGAAGGTGGTCTCCTGCAGATTTTATTTTAGTTCTGTCCATATTGTGTCCAGAGGGTTTAGCCGGTCCTTGAACATTATGGCATTTCTTTCCTTCCATATGCTCCAGACCAAGAATCCAGGGATGAGTTCCCAAATTCTGTTGAGAAGGGCGCTTTGGAAAGGAGTTGTATCCCATCTTAGCAAAGTGCTTATATTATTATGCTTATCTTTGTTAGTTCTCCGGAAGATTTCTGCGATGTAGTCCCAAAGCTGGGAATCCAAATCGCAGGAGTTGAGTAGGTGGCTTATATTTTCTACTACTTTGCTACATAGGATATAGAATGTCAGACTGTGAAATCCTATTTTTTACAGATTGTCCCAAGTAAGGATGCACTTGTAGGAAAGCAACCAAAGAAAGGTGGAGATTTTAGGCCATGTGTGCGGGTTCCATATTTTTTCCCGGAGGGGGAAATCCTGGTCATCATATTTGGCTGCAAGGATGTTGTAGGCTTCCTTTGTAGTGAATGATCCTTTGGGTAGATGTCCCCATCTTAGTATATCAGGGCCTTACTTGATTCTGATTTTCCTGTTCTTCAGCTCCTTCCAAATTTGTTCTGTTGTATCCGGATTCAAAGGTATGGCCCATCTACTGGGGTGCAACCAAAAGCAGAAGGTAAGCACACTTTTAGGTCTCCAGAAGTCTTTGACAACTGGGCGGCAGTTTGCATTCTGGCTACTATGAATTTCCTCTACCTCATACTGACTGATGAGGGTGGGAATTTGCTTCCATGAGTCCTGCAAGAAGAAGGCATTTGTTCCATCTATTATCTCCCAGAAGTTGTTCTTATGAATTAGTGCTTT
This sequence comes from Pseudotsuga menziesii, assembly GCA_001517045.1. Classification (NCBI taxonomy): domain Eukaryota; kingdom Viridiplantae; phylum Streptophyta; class Pinopsida; order Pinales; family Pinaceae; genus Pseudotsuga; species Pseudotsuga menziesii. Next base: position 347,796 of record LPNX010402318.1, on the reverse strand, counting down.
CTGAGAGTTAGCTGCTTTCCAAATGAGTAATCCTGGAAGATCACTGTTGAGGCGGACCAGTTTAGGAGGGTCCGATTTAGGAGCATATTTTATGTTCCAAAGTTAACTCCAGGGCGTGTTGTTCTTGGTGATCCAGGACCACCAGATCTTGGCTGAGACAGTTGCATTTTTTATTTCCGGTTCTCTCAGCCCTAATCCACCCTTACCTCGAGGTAGGAAGAGGGTGCTCCACTTTACCAGGGCCCACTTGTTGTTTTTATCATTTTTGCCCCAAAGGAAGGAGCTTTGCATATTTCTGATGGTTTTTAGGACCCATTTAGGAGCCGTTAGGACAAAGAACATGTAGATTGGCAAGGATTGTAGAACAAATTTAAGGAGGGTGAGGCAGCATGGAAGGTTGAGAGAGCGAAAGGTCCAAGAGGAAATTTTGGATTCTAGCTTATCTAGGAGTTCTCTCCATGAGGAGTACTTGATTTCCGAATAAAAAAGAAGAGCACCCAAGTATTTCAAAGGAAGGGAGGAAGCGGTGAAGCCTAGATTGTGGGAGATGTTTCATTTGGTGATAGTGTTTGTGTTGAAGAAGAATATCTGTGACTTTTCCATATTGATTGTGGTGCCATAGGCTTCATAGAAGGTGCAGAGGATGTCTTGTAGAGCTTGTGCTTCTTGGATAGAGGGGTTCCCAAAGAGAATATTATCATCTACAAACGGTTGATATGCAAGAGGGTTGTCGTTGTGCAGAGAGAGACCTCAAAGAGTCCCCGAGGCTAAGGCACTATGGATCAATCTACCTAGGTAGGCCTTTAGCCATGAGGATGAAAATAAAGGGTGAAAGGGGGTCTCCTTGCCATATGCCTCGAGAGGGAGAGAAGGTAGAAGAGGGGGACCCATTGATTAGAATCGAGTAGAAGGTTGAATTGGTTAGAGAGGAGACCCAGATTGTCCATTCCCTGTTGAATCTGAAGGCAAGGAGGATCTTTTAAATGGAGTCCCAGTTGAGCTTGTCAAAGCCTTTAGAGAGGTTTATCTTGAGGAGCATCCCAAGGGAGCGGGTGGCTTTAAGAGAGTGGATAACTTCATGAACGAGGATGATTCCATACAAGATTTTTCTACCTTCAACATAACTTGTTTGTTCAGGGGAAATGAGGAGAGGGAGAAGGGGCTTGAGGCAGTTAGAAACTACTTTCGAGATTATTTTGTAGATGACATTGCAAAGGGAGATGGGTTGAAACTTACCGGGGAGGGATGCACTAGGTTCCTTGGGCACCAGAGTGAGGTGGGTGGCATTGAGATCCAGTAAGAGCCATTGTTTCTGACGCGATTCTTCTACCACCTCATGAACCTCATGCTTGATAAGGTTCCAACAACTATGAAAGAAGTTTATTGTAAACCATCTGGCCCTAGCATTGTATCTTCAAACATTTGGTTCACCGCGAGTTCAACCTATTAGAGAAAGATGATTTGCATGAGCGCTGTATTTTGCTTTGCTATGACTATGTTGGGATGTGTTGCGTTACTTTCTCGATACCGTTGGATCTAGAGATCAAAAGTTCTGTCAGGAGGTCCTGAAAGTACCCCATCATCACCTGTTCGATGTCCTCCAGATCCTCTAGAATTTCCCCTACTTTCATTTTCAGTTTGGAGATACGATTATTCATTTTGTGTTGATTTGTGGATTTGTGGAAGAATGCCGTATTTCTGTCTCCTTCTTTTAGCCATTTAACTATGGATTTTTATTGCCAGAGTATTTATTCTTGGTTGCATCATTTGTTCAGTTCCGTTAGGAGATATTGTTTTTTGTGTTTCCTTTCCTCTAACATTTCGTTAGCCATTTTGAAACGTTGGAACTCTTCTAGGTTTTCTTCAATTCTTTTTTTTCCCTTGAATATGTCACCGAAGGTGGTGTGGTTCCGGATCTTGAGTTTGGCTCTAAGAGATTTGAGTTTTTGTTGCATTATGGCCATTTTGGACCTCCCTGTTGGCTGAAATTCCGCCCACCAATTGTTGACGGAATTCATGAAGGAAGGATGACATAGCCAAAATTTCTCAAATTTGAAAGGGCGGTGGGGGCGGTCACCTATGCTCTGCCAGTTTAGGTCTATTGGCTAGTTGTCAAAGCCTGCTGCTGGAAGCACTGAGGAGGATATAAGATCGCCTGTATGTAAAGGGTACTTCGATACCAAGAATTGGTCTAATCTCTTGGCAATGTGATGAGCTCCTCCTCTGTGGTTGTTCCAGGTAAAAAAACCAGAGGAAGGTTGGAGGTCCACTAAATTGCGGTCGTTTATGGCTGCCTTGAAGAGGCGGTCTTCGACGGAAATGACTGTTAATCCTCCTTTATTTTCCTCAAGGGAGGTGATCATGTTGAAGTCACCACCTATTATGAGTCAGGATTCATGGTGCTATAGGGAGAACCATTTCATGAATTTCAATAACTAGAGCTTGAGCTCAAGAGGTTGAGGACTGTATACATTGAGGAGATGTCCTTGGATATTGGAACCAAGAATGTGCAATGAGGCCAAAATCGCATGGGCATAGGCTGAAGGATCACTGAGCTCAATAACAGCTGGGTTCCAAACTATGTCAATGCCTCCTACTGCCCCATTTACATCTATTGCAGTAGTGTGCCATCCTTTCCAGATTTTTTCCATTAACATATGGAAGGTTTCAGAGGAACACTTGGTTTCCTGAATGAAGAGAACCGCAGGATTATCATTCTGGATTTTTCTTTTCATCATTCTTTTTTTGGTAAGGTCGTTCAACCCTATGACATTCTAGGAAATGATCTTCATTGATAACTTGTCGAGGAGGAGGGTAAAAATTCCGTTAACTGGGAATATTTCCCTGATTCCACTAACCGGGTTTCAAGCACATTTATCCTCAGCAACGAGGATTTTCTTCTACCTTTTTTTCTTTCTCGAATTAGTTTGAGCTTGTATTTTTGATGCATACTGAGTACTACAAGTTTATTTTGGTCTTTAGCTTTGGTGAGAGTCTCTTTTAATAAATGGATCTGGGGGGAAGGAATTGAATTGAAATATTTTTTCATACAGGTGTCTTCCAGTCTTAGAAGGTCAAGTTCACCCAGCTCTATCTCTGTCATATTTTCATCCATGAAGGTTTCCGAACCATGTTTTAAGGGGTTAGGGATCGGGGTAACAACTAAAGGGGGTAAATCACGAGGCGGAGGAGGAGGCATGGGGAGATGAGGGAAAGGTTGAAGCAAGCTGGAAGGGGAGTCTCTCACAAGAAATGATAGGGTCACTATCACAAAATTGGCGTTACAAAGTTATCAATAGTTGTTAAATAGAGCAACGATGATTCTATTGGTAAAAATGATAATTTCCATTTGTTACAAAGTATTTCCAAAGGGAAATATCTTCAAATAAAAAAATTAGTTTAACAAGGAATATAACATCCTACGGGATCATTCAAGCTAAAATTTTAGAGAATCAATAGTCAAAGGGTTATCATAAACCACATTAAGAAGTAGCATATTCGGGAAATACAAGATCTATACATCTTTCTTTTCAAATCATGTAGAACAATATTCAGTTTTGTAAATCATAAATTTATCCTCTTCCCGGTGATAGGGAGTTAGAATAGACAAGAAATTGAAATACGTAAACACTATATCTAATCAACTTAGTGAGCTAGAAACCCAAAATGGGAAAATAATTAATCCATTTCCTATTAATAAATAATCAAGAGCACACATCGACATCAATATTTCATGATAAATATCAACTCATGGATCACCCAACTAGGGCTAGGGTTGCAATCATAATGTGAGATTTGAATTAACAAAGTAAGGTACCAACCACCTTGTACTCGTCCTTGGGAAGCATGATACCCTTATCTGTGAGTAAACAAATGACCGAGTATTTAAAAATCATGAGACAATGATAAGGGATTAATGATATGAATTGAAACATAATCAAATTATGCTCAGAAGAACTTACATCACAGTTAGGAACACACAATTATGATTTATTCCCTGTAAGAGGAGGAATACATAAGTTAAACTAGACCCTTAAGACACAAAATACACCAAACAATGGAACTCAGTGGAAGGGAAATAGTAATCTTAGTAAATTACTAAGATTACTAGAGCCATGAAAGAGTTTATTGAAGCAAAACAAACCATGAACGAATTTTATGCATCCAAATCAATGTGAATCAAGACTGTAAATAGCCATTGCCAATCTTGCAAATGGTTAAAAAAAAACTTATATGAAAAATATGTATGTGGCAAGAAACCATAGAGTTAAAAACTAGAACAAAAATATACCTAAACTACATTGACAATGCTAAAAATACTAGTGAAATGAACATACAATCTTCACAGTGAAAGGAGAAGAGAATCCATATCATACCTGGCAATCGAGCCTATTATAAACTTCAAAGATCATGATATATTTGAGTTGAAAACACCATGTATAGGCTAATGGAACTAGTTCACTCGAAAGAAATTCCATTAGGGTAAGAGAACACTGGAGGGAGGAAAACCTTTCCTTCAAAACCAAGGTGAAAAGAATCCCTTCAAACAGTGTACAATGGTTGAAACAAATTCTAGACCACTCGGCTCAATACCATAGAATGAGGGAAAGGAAACCTATCTTTACACTTGTCAATAAACGACAATTAAAGTGAATAATGTGGAAGAGAGCTCAAGACCCATGGTAAGTTAAGAGCTTGTGCTCTTACCATAAGTAAAAGTAATGTAGTACCAACCATTAAAGCGCCAATTTTTTCATGCATGTAAATCCAATGATATTTGTAGTGAAACATGGTGTTGGAAAATTTGTAAAACACCGTGGGAGGATAGGATTTGTCATTTTTTTGAGGCCGAGAGTGTTGAGGATGAAAGTTACTTTCTCTTAGAGTGCCATGCATACAACCACATTAGATCACAATTTCCCGATATTTATTATAATACTAACCTTTCTAATCTCCTAAGTTGTCAAAACTATGGTGACCTCAGTACTCTTCGTTCTAAGCTTTTTGAGCATAGAAATAATTTGTTACAACAAAAATAATAATTTCTTGAGGACTAATAAACCAAAGTTGGTCTTAGTGGACGTTAACTATCATCATCATCATCATCAAAAACTAAATTAAAAAACTTCAATACATTAAAAAATAATAATAATTAAAAGACAAATTATATGAGGTTGCTTTACTTATGAATCTAGAAAGTGATAAATAAAATATTAGATAGGCGTTGACAATATTTGAATGTCATATTCAATTTTAATATTCCTTCCTAAATATTGCAAATGAATTATCTTGGGATAAAGGTACCTTAAAATGCGACACTTTCTTTCATTGGATAAAATTAAAAAAAAATCAACTTTGATAAAAACAAATAGTGAGTTGGTATGTTATTCTTTCTATAAAATTCCGTTCATGTGGAAGAAGAATATCTTCATGTTAATTGTTTTTCAAAGATGGAAAATTTGATCATAACTTAAATATCAAATTGGTAGTGAGAATAATCATCATTGGTTACTATCCAAAAATGTGACTTGACTCATCAATGTTATTTAAGGAAAACTATGAAACTTGAAGTAACCTGTCAGTGTTCCATAAGGGGGCATACTTATAGTCCTACTAGATACCTCTAGGTTTTGGGATGTTAACCTGTTTCATTATGTTCGAGGAAGATGAGCTCTTAACTAATCGGGAACAATTTTAAATTTTACTCAAGAAAACAAAAGAAATTCAATCCCTTATAATATTCTCAAGATACCTTGTATCCAACATTATCTTCACATTACTTTTTTTTTCATAAGAAAAAAACTATAGTATATTAAATTAAGAGACCACATTTTCCAGAGATATGAATATCCTAGACATAAGGACCATATATCATAAAACTACATATGGTAGTTCAATAAATGGATTCCTACAAACATTGATACTAATAGGTATCCTCCATTTTTCCAAGTGCCAAAAAATAGCATTACAAAACTATCAGGGATCAAAAGATAGATAATCTGCCTTAACAAAATAAAAGACCTCTGCTCAACTAGAATAAACATGTAGGATATGAAACCTACAAATAAAGATAAAACTAATTGAGCTTAAGCGGTAAAGATAATGGGCATATGTCAACTCTCCATGATCATCCTAGTACCACCTGATCCAGAAAATCTATGTAACATGTAAACTTGTCTTAGATAGAGAGTCAGCAAGGGGTTTTCTTTCCCAGTAGATATGAGTGAATGTAATAATATGGAATTGGGATCTTAACCTTTGTAACTCTTCATAAATATGAACCATTTGAATTATTTTAGGAGGTGTCATCTCCTTCAACCAATTGATAACAAGATTATAGTCCTCGAAAACCTGAAGATGATGGACACCCTTATGAATATCCAAAATCAAAGCAAGTTTTAAAGAAACATGCTTTGCTTGATTATTAGTTTTGGGACCTATATTTGCTGCAATTTTATACCAAACATGATAATTTATGTATAGAATACCTCTAGCACCTCCCTTGGGAGGATTTCCCTGAGAAGCGTCGTAAAAAAATCAGGGATGAGATTTGTCAATATCTTCAACCACAATATTTCTAAATCTATTAGTCTTAACCACTTGGGGAAAATGTCTGAGAATGGCGAATCCTTTGTTTGAAAAAACTACCAGATGGATAAGAGAGTCCTCAAAGATAACTAGATTCTTTACAAGCCACACTCCTCAAGTAAAAAAGTAGGCAGAGCTAAAAAATTCCTTGAATGCCCAGTTAATACACCAAGAAGCCAAAGCCTCATTTAATGAGTTACCAAAGCACATAAAAGGAAGACAACATATCTAGGATGCATGATACCATATCCTAGAAATGTAAGAACAAGAAATGGAAAGATGTTCAATGCTTTCATTCTCTGTTTAACAAGGGGGCATCTACCAAGACCTTTCCAAAAAAAATAGGCAGAGCTAAGAAATCCTTGAATGCCTAGTTAATACACTAAGAAGCTAAAGCATTATCTATTGAGTTACCAAACCACATAAAAGGAATAACACATACCTAGGATGTATGATCCCACATCCTAGAAATGTAAGAACATGAAATGGAAAGATGTTCAATGCTTTCATTGTCTATTTTACAAAGGGGGCATCTTCTAGGACCTTGCCAGATTTTCCTTAAAAAAAGATTCCAAGTTGGATTTTTTTTCTATAAATCCAACCACATGAATAAATTACATTGGATAGGACACTTAAAGTTCCATATTGATTCATTCCACCAAAGGGGGCCAGGAAAATCCTCTTCATCTCTAATAACCTCATAGCCAAGTCTAGGAAGATTTGCACCTCCCAAAGAATTATTGGATCAAATAAATTTATCCTCTATTTCTTGGAGGCTAATATGACTGCATTTCAAAGCCTTTATATATCTATCCCAATATTGTTTCTCATCGGCATCCGCAATGTCCATGGCATCAAATCCAAGTCAATGCTAAGAAAAAAAATAGAATTTGCAGGATCGCTAATCTGAGCCACTAAGATGAAGCCATCATCTCTTAAACCATCCACCAAAACCATATGCATACTATGCTCACCATGAGCTCCAACCCATGGATCATGAAAAATTCTGAACTTCCTTCCATTTCCTATCTTTCAGACTAACTAGTCGCCATTGAACTCAAAATCCTTCAATATCTCTCTTTACATATCCTCAAAATCCTTCATTGTTCCTGTAATTTGAACCACTCTTAAATAGTAAGAGGAGATATATACTTGTTTTTAAGAGGAGCTATATACTTGTTGTAAACAACTTTAACCCATAATCCATCACCTCTGCGGATATTCCACACACCCTTATCTGCTAAATATTTATAAAAATAATGAGGATTGTTAAAGCCCCATCCACCTAACACCCTTCAGTATGGATAGAAACTTCCAAGCAATTCGATGAGAAATATGGCCTTCCTTGTTTCCCTGCCACAATAAATTATAGTAGATATTCCTTATAACATTCAGAGTACCAGATTGACATACGCTAGAGAGATCCCAAAAACAAGAATAGCTTCAAGAACAGATTTAACTAAACCCATTCTTCCCTCTTTGTTGAGCCACTTATTGCACCATAAATACAACCTTTTCTCAACCTTCCCTATATGTCAGGCCCAATCCCACCTCTAGTAATCATTTGGTTTCAGAATGAAGCCCAAATAATTAATACCATTGTCTATATATACCAAGGGTAAATCCAATTGGTTCCAAATCCATTCAAGATCAACCTGTGTAACATGAAAGATAAGGAATATTTCATGATATTATACACCATTCCAGATGCAATAGCAAAAAGATTCAGAATACCTTGTAACAGAAGAACTTATTGTCTGTTTCCATTTGAAAAAAGGAGAATTCCATCTACAAAGAAAATATGGGTTAGAAATATTGTACCCCTTGTAGATATACCTTTTAGGGATCCTATGTGCTTTGCTTGGAGAATCAATCTACTGAGACTCTCTACAACCATAATAAATAGAAGGGGAGCTAAAGGGAACCCCTATCTCAGACCCCTTCTAGGTGTAAAAAATGAAGATGTGAATCCATTAATAGGAATAGTAAAGGAAACATATGTCACACAGGACACGGTCCAATTCACAGTCTGGAGCTCAAAACTAACTTGAAGTAGCATGAACCTTAAATAAAGCTAGTTGACTATGTCATAAGACTTTGACATGTCCGTTTTTCTATCATAGAAAGGGAGTGATTCACATTTGTACTGTGGATATCCTCTTGAGCTATAGCAAGGGCATAATGAATTTGTCTTCATGACAGAAATAAAATTTGTTCTTGAGAAATTGATTCAGATAGAATGCCTTTAATCGTGGAAGATAAGATCTTTGTATTCAATTCATATATGCAATTACATAGAGTAATGGGTTTAAATTATTTCAAATTGATGGGCATGTCAAACTTAGGAATGAGATTAATTAATGTGGTGTTAAAAGTATCTAGAATTATGCCATTAGATCTTGGCTCCTCAATGACCTTAAGAATATCCCCTTAAAAAATATCCATAAAAGCAGAAAAAAAAAACTCGGAAGGTGATCCATAAGAGCTTGTACTTTTTTCCTTTTGCAGATGCAATAAGGCCTCTTTTAATTCCTTAAGAGCGTCATGATCCTTTATGTCCATATTCAGATACTCGTTAATAAAAGAAGGATACAATGCAATAACCTTCAACATTTTTTCCACTGAGGCTTGTCTCTCTTCTTGAGACAAATTTTTGAAATGGTTAACCCCCAATTTGATCAAATTCTTGTGACTTGATATCTCTTCCCCAATCTGATTTTCCAAATGCCAGCTAGAATTTTTTTTTTTTTATGATTAAAAAAATTACGGAAGAACTTAATATTATCATGGCCACACTTCAACCCGTTTGATCTCCTCTTTTATCACTATTGAGCCTATTTCTCCAATAAGATTTTCTATTTTTTGGATTCCAACTCCAAAAATTCTTTCTTCTGCTCAATATATTTGAAGCCATCCATATTTTGAGCATGAATGATTCCAAATAAATTTCAATGTTAAGGAGATCTTGCTGCTTGGATAATCATCTATCAACTTTGTTGGACTTTGATTGGAGATTGGTGGACTTTAGTGTTGTCATTGATGTCAAACAAGAAACAAGCTAAATGTAAAACACGAAAAAAACTTGATGTAAATCAAGAAAATGTTGATGAAGCAAAAAGTCTATAAGCTTGTTGTTACAGTTGATGATGCTGAGAAAAAAATGAGTTTGAATAATTATATAAAAGTATATGCAAGCCTCAACATTATCAAAAAGTGTCTCTCTATATGTGCAAAACAATATAGAGAAGAATTGTGGAAGTTCAAGAAGTGCACAAATCCCACCAAGACATGAGATTCATATGCGTAGACACCACCAATTCAATGGACATAAGTGTGCAAAACCCCACAAGGTTGAATTATCAAGAATTTTTACGCCAACAAAAGATGAAATCAGGTTGTTAGCATAATCATGAAGTAACGGAGTTGGGAGTCTTCGAATGAAAGAAATCCCAACTTATGGACACATCTATTGATCAAGAAAAGTATAAATAAGCATGAGATGGAAGTGTTGATGCAAGCTTGAAGATGAAGAATAAATGATATTTTGATTTGGAAAACTTATAATTATGGGGAATCAATGGCTCATTGATCTAGAAGAAGTTTATGCAAAAAAGAGACGAATTGCACAAAATCATGAATAATAATACTAGATAGTGTGAAAATTAGAAGGATCCCCTATACCAGGGTGTGGGAAGATAATACTCAGTGAATGACGTAGACCGCAAAAGTGTGAAAGAGTTGATATTGTCGAATATCACAGATCTCAAAAGACACAGAACATATATTTTAGAAGTGACAACATGCTGATAGTGCTATGATAATAATATAGTGGACATAAACACATATACCAGAATACATAGATGTAGATATCAGAAGACATAGACGCAGATTTCAAAAGACACAAACACAAATTAGAAAATATACAAATTGTGGTTCTATTATAATTTGTTCATTTTAGGGTGACAAAAAGGGCCAAGGAAAGGGAGTTGGCGCTAGAGAATACATGGAAAGGGAGTTGGTGCTTCCTTCCAGTTGTTGCTAGAGAGTATAGAGATGAGAGTTGGTGCTTCCATCCAGTTGGTCCTAGAAAATATAGATGGGAGTTGATGCTTCCATCCAATTTTTGTTGGAGAATTTAGTCGATGCTGAAAAAAAAACAAAGAAGATAATAGGCTTCAATCAGGTTGTTGCATGAACTTTGTGAGTTGGAGCTTGCGTAAATATGACTGATATTCATTCGGGTCGAAGCCTGAAATCAACAAGTTGGTGCTTTTATAGTCGATAGAATTCCTTACAGGTTAGTGCCTGTAATCTGTGAGTCGGTGCTTGCAATCAAGTTGTTGCTTGAGTGAGTTGGTGCTCATGTTTTGGACATTGGTGTCTCCTATCCATGTATACAATATTTTACATATAGATATACATAAAGTTACTTTACATATTCTTTGCGCAAATTGTGTTATTTACTGTTTTGCATAAAAAGTTTTGAAGTATAATTTGTTAAGTGAAAATTGTATAATCTATGCTTTATACTGATTCACCCCCCCTCCTCTTAGTATAAATAAGAATCAACAACTGGTATCAGATAATGTGTCTTCAGTAACAATTTAACCACTGGGAGAGAGGTATTTTCACATATATGGATAGACAAGAAGGTATTTCCACCAACAGAGTACCAAGATTTGATGGGACGAACTACACCTTCTGGAAAATAAGGATGGAAGTGTATCTACAATCCCTTGGAGTGGATGTTTGGTAGTCAGTATACAATGGTAATAAAGTTCCCAAAACCACACCAATAGATGCAGCTGATAGAAGACTTTATGAAAATAATGCAAGGACCAGGAATGCAATATTACATGGCCTAGCATATTCAAAGTTTACCAAGGTGATGTAGTGTACATTAACCAAAACCATGTGGGATAAAATCAAGGATATTTATGAAGGTGATTATAAAGTCAAGAAGGAAAAAATACAAACCTTTTCATGGAAATTTGAATCCATGAAAATGAAAGAAGAAGAAAACATAAGATCATGCCTTCTTTGAATAGATGAAGTTTTCAATGCCATCAGATGACTAGGAGTGGAGATTGTTGAAGAATCTATTGTACAAAAATATTGAGAACTTTTCCATCTATACTTGACTCTAAATTATTAGTATTAGAATACTGAGATAATATGAATGAGTTAACAAAGGATGAACTACATGAGATTCTTACAACATATGAGATGAGGACTAAACAAGAGAAACTTCCCAGGAAAGAAGCAACATTCAAAGCTACCAAGAATTCTAAATGTAGTGAACATGAACAAAATAATAATTCTTCCGATGGATTAGATGAAGAACTGAGTCAACTTTGTGAAAGAAATGAAAAGGGGACGTGGAAAATACAAAGGCAAGTTTCCTTTCAAATGTTTTGCGTGTGGTGGACTAGGTCATTTTCCCTCAAAATATCCTTACAACGAATATGAAGGCAGTGAAAACGATGATGATGTTGATTATAGAGAATGAAGGATGACACATACTCTAATAAGAGTAATTTCCCTAAAATACTATACTCTAAGTAAGACTGCAAATCATTAGAGGAAGAGAGTAGTGATGATAATTCAAGGGAAGTTATTATCATGGCTTTTGTAGAAGATACAAAAGAAAAGGATATGTGCCATTATTTCAAGAAAGAGTCATCTTATAAACATTGAGCAAGTATTTTTTTCAATGGGTCTATACCTCACATTTGAAAGAATATGATATAGGAAGTGATTCAAGTAGGAGTAATAGTGAATAAGACACTACAAAAGTTGACCTAGATGGTGAAATTATTAGTGCTTTGGAAGAGATGAAGAAGTCAAGAAAGAATAACAAATATCTAAAGGAACAACTATCAAATACTAAATAATGGATCAAGGAGGAAAATCCTTTTCAAGAAACATTAGCAAAAAATATGAATAAGAAGGAAGAGGATATTGAGAAACAATTGAACTGCGCAAAAAATGAAGTAAGACAACTTGATGAAAAGAACTTTGTGCTAAAAGAATTATTAGATGAAACACAAAGGAAGAATGATATGCTAATAGAAAGTCTCGCGCAAAAGAATATGGAAATTTCTCACTTAAGGAATGAAGTGGTTGAAATGAGAAGTAAAAAACAGTTTGTGCAAAACCAAAGACAGTCCAGGGATAACAAACCAGAAATCCAAAAGAAGAAACGGTTAATCTTAAAGTATAAATTGAGAACAATCTCAATAATAGCACATCAATCTTGAACAAGATATTAAACAACTAGATATCACCAGCAGACAAGACAGGGATCGGCTATGATCCAAAAAATGAAAACATTTGCGATAGTGAATGTGTATCAAGTACAAAACAATTGAAGTTTGAATAGAAAATCCATTCTAGGTATGATAGTCCTCTTAATAATTAAAAATTTCCCTACTATACAGGTAAAATTATAGTTAATTCAATGAGGTGTTTTGGGTTTAATATTTTGGAAACATTGCAAAATACTGTCAGACAATGAGGTTCTATGCTTGTGATGGATTTGGACACATGGCTCCATATTGTCAAAGAACAATGAATCATTAAGATATAAATACTTTATATGACATCAAAAACAACATATGGACTGAAAAAGGAAAGCAATCAAGCACATTATTAAAAAGGATGTGCACACATGAAAAGGTGGGTAAAGAAAGTTCCTCAATCATGTATAGTCGAAGCAAATGACCCAAGTATGTATCGAGATTCAAGGAAAGTGTTGGCAAGAATGATAGCTACTTCATATAGTATTACACAGAGAGTAAAGTTAGTTGAGATGTGACTTCTAGAGGAAGGAAAAATCATGTTCAATAAACAAAACATTGCATAGATAGTCATTTCTTCATAAAATAACATTGAATTGCATACTTAATCACATACATCAACGATGATTCATCATATGCTTGAGTAATTGTAACTTGTATTATAAAGAATGTGTTGTTACAAAAGTGCAAAAGCTACTCATTTAGATTACATAATGTAGAGCTCTGGATCTCAAAATAAAAAAATTATAGGAGGACGACTAGGCCATAAGTGGCGAACAAGACAAGAAGAAGTGTACACAAGACATTGATACATGTGTACATCAGTCAAAATTTCCTAACATGACATATTTGTTTACAAAACAATATATATATATATATATATATATATATTTGTCACATAGATTGAACACCAACATTGATGCATGCACGGGTGTGGCTCATTGGTGATTCGCTTGATATGAATTCATATGTTGTAAATGAGGTCACGAGTTGAAATCACACTTGGGATTACCCGTGTCCCATGCTTGCGGGATATTGTGGGGCACCTAGGGGTATAGTGGTAGTAGGAATGGATCCCTGGACCTTGTGTCACGCGAGTACCAGCGCAGTCCCTAGTTGTTGATTCCCTTAGTATTAAAAAAAAAGCATTGATGCATGCACCTACAACCAAAGCCCAAGATATAAAGGAGACTCCTGGGTAAATAGACGAAATTCAAGGTCTAATGAAGATGGTTGCATGGAACTGAAGCAATAAATAGACTACACAAATTGATGTTCTGATTGAGAATGTTCAAAACTAGTGGCTTATAGGAACTGGTAGAAGGAGAGCTCGTGTGAAGATTGATTGTAAAACTTTTTATGGCTTAGTTCCTATTCTAATCGCACAACTTTGTATTTTATAACTGTAATCTCATGCAAATTTTGTTGGTTTACTTGATTTTGGGTGCACCAATCCTCTACATATGCTTCCTTAACTTGAGACATGTGAATCTCCAAGATAGTCATGAACTCTTATCGCTAAGATTGAACTGACTCGACAAGACTAGCAACAACTACACTAACTTGTTGAAGAGAGATGGTCATTGCGACAAAAGAAAGCAATGATCGAAAACAAAAAAAAGTTGATGTCTGTATGTATGAAAAAATAGACCATAAATAGACTGGAAGGCCACCAACACACACACTTTGAAGCTAGTGAAGGGATGTAGAATTAAAGCACATTTATGAGTGAATTGATGAGAAGTATATGTCAATTAGTGAGAAGAGTGCGAGGACATGGATCATAAATGACATATCACATCTCAAGAAATATCATTGCATCGAATATGTCAAATCCATGTCAAATGGAAATGTGTGCAACTCCAGGTGAAATTAATGACACTTATCAAGTAATATTTTCTTATGTGCAAAAACACGTGACAATTTGTGTGAAATTGCATTAATTGAATCATGGTCAATAAGCAATAGAAATTAGTGATTTGATGAGGCAGAAATGAAACATTTGTGACATGGCAGTATATCTAATGCAGTAGAAGTAAAATAAATATGAATTGATAAGCATGATGCCGGGGGGATTTAAATTCTCAGAAGAAGTGTCCATTTTCCATTGATGTCAAATGGGGAGAATGAATAATGGAGAAGGTGTTAGGAACCTGTGTTAACCCTTCTCTTTACTTTGTTAGTATATTATTGTTGGACACATATGCTTTGTAAGTAGACCCGTGAGTATATTGTAGTATCCCACAATCATGAGGAGTAATAGTTGTTTAGATTAGACTTAGTGTATAAGCACTTGTTGATGCCAATGAAGGAATCCACAAGTTATTTGTATTGAGCTTTCTCAAAGGAGGTTCCCCCCTCGAAGTGGCTTGCGATCAATAAATTCCTTTCGTGTTATGTTGTTTTTGTTATATCGACATTTTCATTATTTATTGCAGGAGGTTTCTTTCATCTGGTATCATAGCACTTTCTCAAGCTCACTAGGTGGAATTTCTGCCAATTGTTTTTTGCAATGGATTCTCGGTGCTATGATTATTGCAGTAGTTCTTCTTGTTTGCATATATATTGTTCATTTCAATTGTAAATTCAGATAAGGGAATAACCCATATCCACTTAATTGTGATTAGTACCTAGGCATATTCGTAAAACTCAGTGTGAGGAGTACCACAATAACCTCGAAGTATTTGACCACTGAGAGGACTTGCCAACAAAAAGGGAAATGACCCCTACCTGATTGACTACTTCCCTGCCATGAGGTAAACCAAGAGTTTTCATTTGTGGAAAAGTGGTTATTAGTTTTACCTGAGATGTTGAGTGAGGGGTATTTCCCCAATACACAAATCGTTAGACATCATTGGTGGCTGAGTGAATCCCTTGAACCTTTAGGAATTCAAACATACCTGGGGTCCATATCTATTCCCAGTTGATAAATAACAATGAGATATCTTCCTTTCTTTAGCTTTGTTTCCCTTGCAAATTCACTGGAACCCCTATAGTTCCATTCTGCGTATTTCCTTCCTTGAGGACCCTATCCCGAATTCCACTTTTTGAAGCTATAAATCCCATATTTCTCTATTTTTAGAGTTTACCATAACGTCTTCGATTCTCACCCAATCACCTTCAAATTTTTCCAAGGTTTTCATTTCTATTTTTTCTTCTTTGTCCCTCTTTGACAAATTTTCCCATTATTTCAACCTGGTTTTGAAATCCCCATTTTATGCTTCCCTATCTCTCATAAAGTGACCAAAACCTAGTCAAACTCTAATTACCCATCAAAGTTTTACCAAACTCCAAATTTTACTTTTCTAAAAAAAATTATGTTTTTTTTCCTACCCTTTCCCTAAAAAAAAAAATCCTGGTTATGGTTGTCACCTGCGCAGGAGAAAACAACAAATGGAAGACAAACTTTCCACCCTTAATACCAAACTCCAAGATATGGATGAAAACATTCTCAGCCTCTGTCTTCAGGATTCAACCATGAATAATAAACAACAACTAGAGTCTTTTGTAAACCATGGGTTCTCTTCTTCCATCAATTTGCGTGGGTCGAAGCTTGATTTTCCTCGCTTCAATGGTGATGATCCGACTGGATGGATATACAGGAAAGAACAATATTTACGTCTACATAACACTTTTGATTTCAACATATTCCTACTTGCATCCTTTCATTTGGAATATGAATCCCTTCAATGGTTTTGTTGGTACATCAAGGCTCATGAAGAGCCAAAATTGACATATTTTTTCCAACTCCTTTTGGAACGATTTCTCCCTAGTGCTTTTGATGACCTCACAGGAGCACTCACGAAACTTCTCCAAACTGGCACTATGAGAGAGTATCAGACATAATTTGATAAATTGGCCAATCACACACAAGGTTTGTTTGATGCATTCTATAGGAGTTGTTTTATTAGTGGCTTGAAGGATGCAATTCAATCTGAGGTTAAAATGTTCTATCTTATCACGATGGAATCCCTAGGTTTGATTAAGTTGGCGTACAACAAGATCATAAGATAAACAGTGCTCCAAATACACTTTTGTTCCATTCAAAAATATGGTTTTCCCAATCAAGAAAGCTCCTAGAACCACTCCTATCAAGCATTTGTCTAAAGTTGAGATGTAGGAACATAGAGAAAAATGAATTTGTTATAATTGTGACGAGAAACTCACCCCGGGACATAGATGTGCTGAGCAAAAGCTTGATCTATTGGACGTGGATTCTCCACTTGCACCTAAAATTTGTGAAGATGCTCAAGATCCAGTAGATGATAAGGTCGACATTTAGCAGCTTCTTGTTGACCCTCCTTCTCAGGATGACCACCAAGGTATATCTCTCCATGCATTATCCAGAGTATGATAGATATATTTACAAATAATGGCTTACAACACAAAAGCATATTACCCGATAAGAGATATCACCTCAACAATAAATAAGAGAGATCCAATACATCATAATTATTAAACTTGCCAAGTTCCCAACACTTTAACAACAAGTTAAAACACCTAACATCCAAAAGGTAGTGAATGTAAGGCTCAATAACTCTCTTGGAATCATCTCCAAGCACATACACAAGGACGAGCTTAACTAGAACTTCCTCCATGCAAACATTAACACCCTTCCAAGTCACTAGTGCCAAGATGGAACTTAGGATTCTCCACCATGCACAAGATATGTGCCCTCCTTTCCTCAATTAGCTTTAACTGAATGCTCATTGACTTGAACTGGATGAAAACTGGCTGAATTAAATGTGAACTAACTGAAATTATTATGATCTAACTGATATGAACTCAATCTTCAATTGAGTGCATAACCATAAAGTTAGGAGGATAACTAAATGTCTTTGGTTCTTTACAATTATAGTTATCCATACTCAATTTCTATTTTATCATTTGCATGGATATTCTTAGTTAACTGATGCATGCTTTATTACAACTGAGGCTTTACTGAAGCCTTTACAATTGAAGTTCATGTAGAGGTAAATCTAGGAAATTTGAATCCTTTATCTTTCTCTATGATTTATATCATTATCATTAATTAATTATTGCATGGTCCATATGTGTATTAATTATTTATTCATCTTATCATATCATACTTAGAATAATTATTCCATACTAATGATCATATCATATTACCCCAGCCTCTAGGCCATATAATCACATGCTAAAGTATATCACTGTAGGGGTAGCTAATCCCTAAAGGAGACTTATAGCACTTAGTGACCATGACTAGTAATACATCACATAGTATAACCACTTTACCAAGTAAAGTATGCCACCTCAAAAGAATGAGGATATTGGAAGGACTTGATATTACTCACAAGTCTATTGTCTTGATATTACTCACAAGACTAGCTTGATATTACACATAAGTTCATAGACTTGATATTACTCACAAGTATATAGTCTTGATATTAATCACCATACTAACAATACAACATCACCACCTTAATCATATGAGGATACATAGTACTTCATATGACTCACAAGCATGACTTGATATTACTCACAATTCCAAAGAATGATTCCTGATGTTGTATAATCGACATTCCCTCTCAGTGAGGGAGACATTATTTGTCATCCAAAGTTTATCTCAGAAGTTTTTGAACTTCGTCACAGATAGAGGATTTGTCAACACATCTGAAATCTTCTCATGAGTAGTTATGTACTGAAGTTTCACAATACCTTTCTGGACAATGTCCTAAATGAAGTGATACTTCATTTATATCTGTTTTGACTTGTCATGAAACATTGGATTTTCGGAAAGTTTTATACAAATCTGGTTGTCACAACTAATCACTGTAGGCTCAATCTTCTCACTCAAAAATCCTCCAAACAAATTTCTCATCCACAGTACTTCTCTACAAGAAGTACTAGAAGAAATTTACTCTGCCTCTATGGTACTCTGGGCAACTGAGCCCTGCTTTTTTCTAGACCAAGAAATCATATCAGAACCTAAGATGAAATAGTACTTGGAAATGCTCATTTGATCAATAATGCTACCAACCCAATCAGATTCAATATAACCAAGTAATAAAACCCCTCCACTAGAGGCATACCTGAGTCCATAAGCAATCGCACAGCGGAGGTACCTCAAAACATGCTTTGTTGCAACTCAGTGTCTGTGTATAGGATATGCCATGAACTGACTCAAAATTCTAACTGCATAGAAAATATCTGGTTGTGAGTGTATTAGGTACATTAGCAAGCCAATCAATTTTATGTATAGAGTGGGGTCCACTAGATCCTATCCAGTATCTGTTTCATGAAGTTTCCTGAAATTGGAAAACATCGAAGTACTCATGGATTTACAATCCATCATGCCAAATCTATGCAATATTTCCACAGTGTACTTCCCTTGAGATAGAAATAGCTCATCATTCCTTTCCCAAAACTACAGGCCTAGGAAGTAGTGCATCAGACCTAAGTATTTCATCTCAAAGTCTAAGGTAAGCTCCCTCTTACACCCAACAATAAGTTTTTCCTCTCCAACGAGAAAAAGATCATCAATATACAAAACTGGTATCAAGGTTTGGTTCTCCACTACTTTGAAGTGCAAGTTTGAATCTACTTCACTCTTCGAGAAATCGAGTTCTTGAAGACATATTTCTATTATGGAATATCAAGCTCGAGGAGCTTGCTTTAAACTCTACAGGACTTTCTTTAACTTGCACAAATGGGACTCCTTGCCATGAATCACAAATCCATTAAGATGCACAATATAAACCTCTTCCTCAAACTCACCATTGAGGAAGGAAATATTCACATCCATATGGTGAAGCTTCCATCCTAATATTGTTGCAAGTGAAATAATAGATCTAATTGTTGTATACATGGCCATAGGAGAAAATGTCTCCTCATAATAAATGCCCTCTTTTGGGAGAAACCCCGGGAAACAAATATGTCTTTGTATTTGTCCATATCTCCATATGCAACATGATTTATCTTGAAAATCCATCTAGAAGTAACAATTAACTTCTTCTCAGGTCTAGGAACAATTCCCAAAATATCATTCTTCAGTATCAACTAATATTCTTCTCACATAACATCTTTCCACACTTGCTTCTATGCGGTTTCTTCATATGATGAAGGCTCTAAGTCACTAATGTCAGTCATCAATGCAACATATCCAACATACCTATCAGGATTCTTTTGTTCTATGGTATATCCCACTAGTGCTCCATGCTTCTCAACTTTCAGTGCATATCGACACCATGAAGCCCTCCTCTTGGAAGGAGGTTGATCAACTAGTTCAATTGGTTCAGCAATGACATGTAAATCTAAATTATCTATTGGAATCTCCCTCTGAACATCAAAAGGGGAAGAATCGTTATCAAGTTCTTCTGAAATAGGAGTCTCATTCTCCTCAATATTTGTATCATATGTAATTTCTTTTGATCTCTTAAAAGAAGCTTCCTCATAGAAAGTCACATCTCAACTAACCTCAATATGTCTCTCACCAGGTACATATATTCTAAATGCTTTGGATGTT
Organism: Pseudotsuga menziesii; assembly: GCA_001517045.1. Lineage (NCBI taxonomy): Eukaryota > Viridiplantae > Streptophyta > Pinopsida > Pinales > Pinaceae > Pseudotsuga > Pseudotsuga menziesii. The sequence continues at coordinate 327,423 of LPNX010402318.1, read as the reverse complement.
TCAGTGTATCCCACAAAATTTCCCTTCTTAAATGAAGGCTCCATATTGGTTCTCTTTTATTTTGGTATGTGAACATATACTGGACACACAAAAATCCTTAGGTGTGAAATGTTTGGCTTATCACCAGTGAACACCTCTTCAGATTTTATCTTCTAGAATGGCATGCATACTTATGTTATAAATGTACATTGATGTATTGGTAGCTTCTACCCATAAAGAAGCAAACGGATCATGATCATGTAACATGGATTTTGCATCCTCACAAACAATTCTATTCTTTCTCTCTGTAACCCCTTTCTATTGGGGGTTGTAAGGAACTATTAGTTGTCTACAAATACCTGCAACACCATAAAACTCATTAAAAGCATTTGAATCAAACTCCCATCCTTTATCAGACTGTAAAGAAAGTATTTCCTTACTCGTTTCATTCTCCACTAAGGATTTATACTCTTGAAACTTACCAAAAGTTTCACTCTTGGCTTTCATAAAATAAATCCAAGCCTTTCAAGAGAAATCATCAACGAACAATACATAGTAGAGATATCCACTCAGGGAAGGGGATGACATGGGATCACATACATCTAAGTGTACTAATTATAAAATCCCTTTATATATAGTATGGATTCTAGGAAACTTCCTTTTGACATTATTTCCTAAAGCACAACCCCGACATACACTATCATGCACAACATCAAAACTAGGCATACCTTTTACCATTCGTTGTAAACCAGGTAGTGCCCTTAAGTGGAGGTGACCAAGCCTCATATTCCAAAGCTCACATGGGATAATAGAGTGATTTACCAGGGCTGAAATATACTTTCATGTGACCTTGTAAAGTCCTCCCTCTCGAACTCCAATGACAACAGGAGTATCAATGTTCTGGTTCTTCGGCCATAAGTATGCTTGATTCTCCATGAAGATAACTTGGAATACCTTATATTAAAGAACCAAAACTGAAATTAGGTTCATCTTCAAGCATGGTGCATAAATAACATCCTCCAAATGTAGAACATCTCCCAAACTCAACTGGAAGGGTGTAGATCCAACTCCTTGGATCGAGTATGTTGAGTTGTCCCCCACCTCTACCATGCATGAAAACTTCTTTTCCTTTATGTTGGATATTGTGCCCTTGTATCTTGGCATGTGATTGGATGTGCCATAGTCAATCATCCATGTATCTTCTCTTGTGACGATAGATCCATACAAAGCAGAGACAAGATAATACTCCCTCCATAATACCATGTGAATGTTTGAGTAAAATCAGAGAAGTTTGGACTTTAAAATTTTATCAATCAATTTCAACACATATGAAACTCATAAATCAGCCACATAAGAATCTCATAAATTTATCAGCCACATAAATGTATCAACCACATATAAATCTCATAAATATATCAGCCACATAAATCAATCAACCATAAGAGATAAGATATATCCCATGAAAAGCCTCCAAACACAGAGGATGAAAAACCCAACAATTATTTTAGTATGATAGATATATTTGAAGAGAATGGTTTATATCACATAAAAATATTGCCCAATAAGATATATTACCTCAACAGCAGAGAATACAGATCCAATACATCACAATTATTCAACTTTCTAGGTTCCCAACACTATAATAGAAAGTTAAAACACCTAACATGCAAAATCTAGTGAATGGAAGGCTCAAGAACTCTCTTGTAATAATATCCTAGCGCATACACAAGGATGATCTTAACTAGAACTCCCTCCATGAAAACATCAACGCCCTTCCAAGTCACTAGTGCCAAGCTGGCACATAGGATTCTCCACCATGCACAAGATATGCACCCTCCTTTCCTTAATTAGCTTTAATTGAATGTTCACTGACTTGAACTGAATGTGAAATTACTAAGATGGATTTTAACTGACTGAATTGATTGTGATATATGTAATGTCCCTTTTTTTAATTTTTACCAAAATGCCCAATTTTCCAATTTTTTCACAATTTTGGCTCTTGACTAGTTTTAGTGTCTTGGTCTCCAAATCATCCCAATTGCTCCCAAATATTTAGAGAAGGTGTATGAATGATATAATGACTTAATTATTATGTTCAGGGATGTATTATGGCCCTCCAATCACTTCTAAAATTTTGTACCAAATTCTGAACAAGATAGAACAAGTCAGTTTTCACCACAAACTTGCTGGTCATGAGGATGCAAATTTTTGCTCTCAAAGGCTATAGGGTGTTGCCCTTGCTTTAGGACAACCCCTACTCCTCCACCTGAGGCATCACATTCAACAAAAAAAGGCTTAGAAAAATCAGGTAATGCAAGTATGGGACAACTACTCATTACCTCTTTCATTTTTTGGAAGGCCTTTTCAGCCTCTTCATTCCAGTTGAAAGCATCCTTCTTAGTCAAATCAGTGAGTGCAGAAGTCAACTTGGAGAACCCTTTCGCAAACTTCCTATAGTATGTACATATTCCAATGAAGCCTCTTAATTCTATGATGTTTTTTGGTGATGGCCATTCTAAGATAGCCCTAATATTTTCCATGTGCACTTTCACTCCATCTTGCACAATAACGTGCCCAAGATATAATAGTTCTTTCATCCCAAATTCACATTTAGACATCTTAGCATACAAAGACTGTTCTTGCAAAGTTTTCAACACAATCTCTAGGTTTTGTAAGTGCTCTTCCCAAGTTTTACTGTAAATGAGAATATCATCAAAGAAGACTAAAACAAACCTTCTAAGCTGCTTGCAAAATATTCTATTCATACATGCTTGAAATGTAGCTGGAGCATTAGTCAACCCAAATGGCATAAAAAGAAACTCAGAGTGACCATAATGACATCGAAAAGCAGTCTTTTGCACATCTTCCTCCTTCATCTGAATTTGGTGATAACCAGATCTAAGGTCAATTTTGGAAAAGTAATTAGCTCCAAATAGCTCATCCATGAGCTCATAAATCCTAGGAATAAGATATCGATTCTTGATGGTCTTCTTGTTCAATGATCTAAAGTCTATACACATCCTCAAAGTTCCATGTTTTTTCTTTACCAACACTACTAAATAAGCATAAGGGCTAGAGCTTGGTCTAATGAGTCCCAAATCTAAGAGTTCTTGAATGGCCTTCTCAATCTCATATATAAACTTCTTGGGATGCCTATAAGGTGGTATCTGAATGGGTGAAGTACCCTCCTCCAAAACAATGTTATGCTCAACCCCCCTATCAGGTGGTCTACCATGTGGAAGATCTCTGAATTTTTTTTCATATTTGTGCAAAAGTGTCTCTATCTACTTTGGGTGTTCAACAACTATGATTTTTGTCTTGGGAGAGGTGATATAACATTCAACAACACATTCTATATCACCATGCCTCAATATAGATCTCATACTATTGCAATTTACTACCTGTTTTGGGTAAGTGTGCTTCCCTCTCACAACCCTTAGTACACCTGTTGAATCTTGAAATTTCATTTCAGGAATTTGATAATTTACTGAATTCTCTCCTATAGAATACAACCATTGCACTCCCAAGACTACATTACTATCAGCAACATCAACCACATAAAAACTATCAACACAAGTATAGTTACCTATGGTGACTTGCAGCTTTGGAACCCATGTGTTGCATTGCATTGTGTTGTGACCTGGAATGAAGATTGCGAAGCCATCGAATGGTTCACTTGGTATATTTATTTTCTCCACCATCTATGCATCAATGAAATTATGTGTAGCTCCTCCATCTACCAAAACTGAATCTCTTTGTCCCAATACCACACCCTTGCATCGAATAGTGTGATAGCGAGGCACTGTTGAAAGTACTGTCATTCTTGTTTTGTCCGGTGAAGGATGATTTTCTTCTTGTTTTTCTTGTTCAGGCGTTGTCTCATATGCCTCCTCTTGATCTGAAATGCGCCCTTCTTCATCCATACCCTCATCATACTCATCATTATCAGAAAATACTTCTATGTATTGAGCTTTTCCTTTAGCACATTTATGCCCCGGTGTCCATGGTTGGAAGCATGTGAAGCACAATTTTTTCCTTCGAAGTTCATCCTTGTTTTGTCCTTCTTTCTTATTATTTTCAGATGTATCTCTTTGCCAAAACTTCTTATCGGGTGCATCCTTTTAACAAGGCTTTCTTTCAAATCTGAAGTTAGTCTTGGGAGGAAATCTTGTTCTAGGAAGCACATTTTGAAGATCTCTAGTCAAGCTCATTGCATAATTTAAGTTAGTAGGCTTGTGGGCTTTGACCGAAACTTTTAAGGGCTCTTCCAAACCTTCAGTGAATAGAAATACTAACCTTCCCATAGATACATTAGCCACCTTAATTGATAATATTTGGAATTCCAACATATACTCAATAGGAGTCCCTACTTGCTTCAATTGTGCTAGTTCTTTGAAAGACAATTCTGGATCTTTTTGCTCAAACCTTTCTAATACCCTATCAACAAATTCCCCATATGTTTTAACCTGATCATGACCCAAGGTCTTTAGGCCATGGAACCACCATTCATTGGCATCTCCATCCAAGTGCAAAATAACCATTTTTAAAGCATCTTCTTCCACCATTGGATTCAGCTAAAAATACACATCCAATTTTTGCACCCAAGTGTTAGTAGAACTTTGAGATGAACCATCAAAAGTAGGAAGTGGCACTTTACTTATGGCACAATTCAATTCTTTGTTTTGGTGTAGAGACTTATTTTCCTCCTTCTTTTTGAGTTTGTTTGCCATGGTGAAGTACTGCTTGTTACCACCTAAGTTGTACTTAGTGGTTTTTTATCAAGTGAGTCCGGTGAACCGGACAAAGATGATTTGTTCGGACTTCAGAAGACATTCAAAATTGCTTCTGGGAAGTTCTTGTTGCTATATCACATGTTCATACATCGTAGGGGAGTTGTAATAAAATGTTCTAGCATAATAGTGTCTGTAAAAGACTCGGTCTCTTGGACTTTATTTGTCAATCTGATCATCCCAGAGTGTTTTTTCCCTTGGTTATTATTGGTTGTTGAATAAACGACTGATAATTTCTGATTTTTTCACTCAATACCTCCAAAGTTGGGGTGGTCGGCTTGGAATTTAGGTCTATTGAGGTTATTAGAGTCTATGTGTCAATGTATAAACATGCTAGGCATTATGGTCAAGTCATATGAACATGTCTAAGTCCCCCCAGGTTTTTTTTTATAAATTTTTTAAGTTTTAATTTTTCCAAAACTTAGGCTATTTTTTGATAATCTAAATGGAAAAATTGGTTTTGTAATAAAAGTGGGCTCAGAAATCAGTTTCAGTCATGGGGGTGCTCATTTTCTAGCTTAGAGAACCCGATAAACCCATAAACCCACTTTTCCTAAGTTTTGAGTGATTTTCCCATCACTCAGGTTAGAAAACCCTAAAAATCAAATATTGATTATTTTAATTGATAAATTAATTAAATAATGGAGAAAATCCAAATTCCTAAATCAGTGGATTTTGCTTCGATTTGACTGAAATCAATCTCATCGGCTTTGGATTGACTAGAGCTGTACATTCCTTGACAAAAGGAGTTGATCTGAGCTAAAGAGGGAGTGCACCACAGCATGCAATCTTGGGATTTGTGCCCTCTTTGTTTCCTCCACATGTGTGGGCTTATTTGGATGTGATGTGGTTGATGTTTCAGTTAACCGGTTGATGTGTTAGTCTGATCATCTCTCTGATTGCCAGTTACACTTAGATAGACTTAGATCAAGCTTGGATTGACTCCTCATGCAGCTGCAGTCTCTCTCTCCTTGGGAATTGCGCCCCTCTGGGCTAGGGTTTGAATTTTGGTTATAAATAAAGCACAGTTTTCCTCTTCTAAGCTAGTTTGATTTGGAGAGAATAGGCTTGCTATTGTAATACTGTTGTAATCTTTTATTGTGGGAATAAAGAATATTTGAAGGCTAAATGGTGTAATGATCTCATGTGTGTGGAATAAGCATTGTGTTGCGGCTATTGATGTTGTTGGTTTTTCTCTCAATTTCTGCATCTGATCCTTGTCTGGCTTGAGTGATTTGGCTGAATCAATAAGAGTGTAGTTGGGCAAGTAATATTACTTGTTTTTCTATATCTCATAGCACATATGTTTAAAGATCTAGTTTATACATGTTTAATAAGTTTATTTGCATGTAATTCTTGTCTTTTTTTTATATGTATATCCAGATCTCATAAGGTTTTGTGCAGGATTGTGTGTTTATCTTTTAGGTGGAAAGGATTGGATGAGATGTGGATCTAGTTTGACTCCACTGTACATCCGACACTTTTCAGAAAGGCATTGCCCCTCTGTATTCCACTAACAAGTTTCCATTGCAGATCTATCCAGCAACAAGCCTTTCCCCTTCTCTTCCTCCATTCTTTTAAAAAAATCAATGTTCTTGGTTACTTTGTCTATGCATGAGCTTCTAATTCATCATATGCAAAATATCTCATTAGATCTCATACATAAGCATTCAAATCTATATCTTGTTCTTAAAAATGTTTCTTAAGCTTTCTAGATCTAGCTTTGGGGAAATCGTCCTTTTTGCATGGCATTTTAAAGAGAATGTGTAGCTTGCATGCATTAGATTTCTGTTTTCTGTTTTAAAAGATAAATCCAGCAATCAGTGCACATCATATTGGATGCCCAAAAAGAAAGCCAAGATCCCAAGGAAAGCTTGCTTTCCTTGGTTCTTGTTTTCACCTCCTTTTTAACTAGTGTTAACTTAGTTTTTTTTTGTTAAAAGTGTGTTGACCCAAAGTTACTTTCATAGTGCTTTTGGGCATATTTAATTTTAATAAGCTTGCTGTTTTCTAGCAAGTATAACAGAAATAGGAGGATCTGCTGTTCGAAAGTGACTTTTGGGCCATTCGAATCCCCCTAGGGGTCTCCCTTTTTGACTGAAATATTTCTTTTTTGCACTTTGTAAGCTCTTGGTTTCATTCTGTATAAGAAACAAGAGGCATCATATCCATTTTCTGATATTCTAACTGTTGTTAATAAAAAATAATTCCGAACAAGCTCTTTCAAGACCATTCCCCATCCCCCCTGGGGGGATTCATGTCCTTTTTTCCTTTTTTGAATTTTTCCTGTTTCTCAATCTAGATTAGTTTTATTTATGAAAAATAGTTTACTTTGATTGCTTTCATCATATATTCCATATTATAAGGTCAAAGTAACTTTAATACTTACCCCAGGACTTCCCAATTGACCCGAAAAGGGAAAGAGATGCGTGGTAGGACTAATTAGAGAACCTGTGGTTTGTTTTATTTTTTGTTGCTTCATTATTCATTTTTGCAAGCAATATTTTAAAATAAACCCCCTCCTTGATTCCCCGATTGAGGTCCACTTGGACCGAAAGAGGTTCCTGGAGGGTTTTTCTTTCTAACAAAAACACATCCTTTAAAATTTACTAAAAATTACAAAGACTCCGGTGTGTATGCTCTGCCTTTTGGTTGCGGTTCGTCTGATCAGTCAAGCTGCATCAAAAGCAATGTGAGTGACTAGATTAATTAGGTTTCACCTTCCCCAATTAACCACCATTAGGCGAAAATCCAACGCCTCGAACAAACCGTAAGCGATGGCAAAATACCCAAAGGAAATGGGAACTATTGGACAGTGACCTCGAGGTGCCGATCTCTGTTACACCCTAGCGAGTGTATTATGAACACAGTCTCAGAGACTCCATTCAGCCCACACATTCCTTGCGGGTAGCTGTGAAGGTTTTATTTTTGGACATACTCCAAGTACCCCTCGGGTATATTTGGGGTCCCCCTTCACCTAATTTAATCCACTCATTTTTCTTATTAACTTAAAACATACCAAGAGACAATTGAAAAACATTCACTCCAAGCACATGCAAGCACATTTAATCATTTTGTGACTCCATTTTAAGGCACTGGTTATTTGTTTACTTCTTTCGATATATATATTGTGTGTCATCATTGTGCTTACTTGTGTTTATTTTTCATCTTGTTATCCGTGGTTCTCAATTGTTAACTTCAAATCCTAAGCATCTTATTCAATTTAATACCATCATACTAAAGTAATTAGCCTTAGTAACTTGATAGGGTCTAACCCGCTTGGCTTCGTTAGGAGTTGAGCCTAAACGGAGGAGTCAAGAACAAGGTGACAGCCTTGACTCGATACTTGCCCCCAAGGACACACCGAGTGGCTTGAATATTTCTGCCACGTCCCCCCAAGTGTGTGAAAGGCAGAAACACCTTTTGGCGTCGTTGTTGGGGATAAATATTTTTATTCTCGGAGTACAACTTTAGTTTTCTTTCTTTTTGTTTTTTCTTTGTTTGATGAATGCTTAGAGTAGATCTTTAATTTTCATCTAGCGAATCCACCGACTTTTTTCAGTTTTTATTTTTACAAAGAAAAGCAAAAAATAATTTTTGTGAAAGATTCATAAATGCTTAGTTTTTCACATGGTGACTCCATTGAAGGGATAAAACCCTGTTATCTCACAAAATTGTGAAGTTTGTTGTGTGTAGATGAGCCCATGTGACATATTAAAACCTTTAAATCTCATCACTTGACAACTCCACCTATTTAGTACAAGGTTTAATGGTTATATCAAATGCATACTATTAATTTTTGATATGGATGAAGTAAGGGTGCAGTGTGGTGCCCAATTAGCCGGAATTTTTCAGCCTATTGATTTCTCAAACATCCCAGGTTTTCCTAACTTTGGTCATGGTGTGGGGGATGTATATAAATGGCTTCCAGTCTTTCATGGAAATTATGGTGATTCGGCCATTTGGCATGTCAAATCATTCCTTCAGTTGATGGCTCACTCCAATGTGCTTTATGAAGACAATATGATGGAAATGTTTTCTAGTACTTTTCAGGGTGAGGCCTTTTGTTGGTTCGATTAGGGCCTTCCTAATAAATGTATAACCTCATTTCCAAGCTTCCTTTGGATGTTTTTAGAGTAGTGGCATGATGGTAGGGGTAGTATGAATGGTTTGAAAAAGTTCCTTGAAAAGATCTTTACCTTCTACCTATCTGGGATAGAGTATCACATGGAAACATATGATGGACCTTTTTCCATGATACAAAGTATTGAATACTTGGAATCACTTCTTGAACATTTAAGTGAAGAGGAGATCCATGATACTCCCATCAATTAACGTCCTCGTAGTTATTTAAGAAAGGAAGCAATTAAGCGACTTATTAAAGAATATGAGGTATCTCTCAATACACAACAAGATTCTGAAGATGGGAACATCCAAGACAATCACGTTGACGAGCTTCACAAGGAACCCATGATTGAACACATTGTTGAAGACTCTCCTCATGTCACCATAACTGAAAACATTGAAGATTTGAGATTTTCTCAAGATTGCTGCCATGCTAATATTTGTCCAGAAATCCCTCATGAGGAAACCATTACAGAGATCGACACTTATGAATAAATTTATAATGTGTGTGATGACACTCCTCTATGTTCATCACTTAGGGATGAAGTTTTGGAAAGTTTAACTTCTTGCAATATCTTTGAAACCAAAACTTTGAAGTATGATTATTATGAACAGGAGGAGGGTAGTTATATCTTAAGATGTGATACCAGCAAGGAATACTTTCTCACATATGACATGGATGGGAGTGATGACTATTGGAATTTCATAGATAATCCAATTTGTGAAAATCTTATTAAGAATCCCATCCATGATGTGTCCAGCAAGGGGAGTGTCTATTCAAAAATTTGTGGAAGTCCATTCTACGATATGTCCATAGAGGGAAGTGTGGATACCTGGGAAAATCTTAGTATGGAAGAGGAGCATTCAGAGTCATATCATGCAGAGCCACACAAAGTCAACAGTAATGAATACATTGAGAAGCAGTGTTGTGAAAAGTTAGATGTGATCAGTGGAATATCAGTCTTAGCCATCTTCTTCACATATAGAGGTTCCTTATGATTTGGAGCTACTTGGGGCTTATGCAACGAGTTATCATTTGATAAGCCCTGATGATCAGTATGATGATGTAGTCAGTCTGCCTCATCTTGCCGATTGGTATATCAGTCCTATCCAGTCATGGATAGAAGCATCCTGTTCGAGCACATACCAATTTAGGAAGAAATTTAATGACTTTATTCATGCCTATGATTTCCCATCCAACCAGCCCATTTTAGATCATCACGCAGGTTTGCATTTTCTGAATAAAGTATCCTTACTTTGGCTGGTAACCAAAGACAAGGCAAAAAAAATTTATGTTAATAAAATGCTTAGGTGGTTACATTGGAATTTTTATTACACCTAACCTTTTTATACCATGCTTAGAGTAGGAAAATAAGCTCCTTAAAAGAGAGCATTTACTTTTTGCATTTCTGTTTTGTACTTAGCCATAATAATTTTTTTTTTCATTAGTTAGTTACATTTATTTTGTTTAAATAAATCAGCTTAATGGTTCATTTGGTTTCTTATAAAGCTTGTGCTACTGAGGTTTTCTTGTCAAGTTGAGATGTTTTTACAGGGTGTATAACCCAGAGATTCCAGAGTTCTCACATCGTCTTCTTTGATTAGAAGATTAGTCAGAGCATGTGTCCCTAGATGGAGCCAGATGTTACCACCTAAGTTGTACTTAGTGGTTTTTTATCAAGTGATCCCAGTGAACCGGACAAAGCTGATTTGTTCGGACTTCAGAAGACCTTCAGAATTGCTTCTGGGAAGTGCTTGTTGCTATATCACATGTTCATACCTCATAGGGGAGTTGTAATAAAATGTTCTAGCATGATAGTGTCTGTAAAAGACTCAGTCTCTTGGAATTTATTTGTCAATCCGATCAGCCCAGAGTGTTTTTTCCCTTGGTTATTATTGGTTGTTGAATAAGCGACTGATAATTTCTGAGTTTTTCACTCAATACCTCCAAAGTTGGGGTGGCCAGCTTGGCATTTAGGCCTATTGAGGTTATTAGAGTCTATGTGTCAATGTATAAAAATGCTAGGCATTATGGTCGAGTCATATGAACATGTCTAAGTTCCCCTAGGTTTTAATTTTTTTTAATTTTTAAAGTTTTTTTTAAAGTTTTAATTTTTCCAAAACTTATGCTAATTTTTGATAGTCTAAATGGAAAATTTGGTTTTGTAATAAAAGTGGGCTCAGAAATTAGTTTTAGTCATGGGGGTGCTCATTTTCTAGATCAGAGCACCCGGTAAACCCATAAACCCACTTTTCCTAAGTTTTGAGTGATTTTCCCATCACTCAGGTCAAAAAACCCTAAAAATCAAATATTCATTATTTTAATTGATAAATTAATTAAATAATGGAGAAAACCCAAATTCCTAAATCAGTGGATTTTGCTCTGATTTGACTGAGATCAGTCTCATCGGCTTTGGATTGACTAGAGCTGACCATTCCTTGACAGAAGGAGTTGACCTAGGCTGAACAGGGAGTGCACCACAACATGCAATCTTGGGATTTGCGCCCTCTCTCTCTCCTCCACACGTGTGGGCTCATTTGGATGCGATGTGGTTGATGTTTCAGTTAATCGGTTGATGTGTAAGTCCGATCATCTCTCCTATTTCCAATTACACTCATATAGGCTCGTATCAAGCTCGACTTGACTCCTCATGCAGCTGTAGTCTCTCTCTCCTTGGGAATTGTGCCCACTCTGGGATAGGGTTCCAATTTTTGTTATAAATAAAGCACAGTTTTCCTCTTCCAAGCTAGTTCGAGTTGGAGAGAATAGGATTGCTATTGTAATACCGTTGTAATATTTTATTGTTGGAATAAAGAATCTTTAGAGGCTAAATGGTGTAATGCTCTCATATTTGTGGAATAAGCATTGTCTTGCGGCTATTGATGTTGCCGGTTTTTCTCTCAATTTCTGCATCTGAACCTTGTTTGGCTTGAGTGATTCGCCTGAATCAATAGGAGTGTAGTTGGGAAAGTAAGATTACTTGTTTTTCTATATCTCATAGCATATATGTTTAAAGATCTAGTTTATACATGTTTAATAAGTTTATTTGCATGTAATTCTTGTCTTTTTTTATATGTATATCAAGATCTCATAAGGTTTTGTGCAGGATTGTGTGTTTAGCTTTCACGTGGCAAGGATTGGACGAGCTGTGGATCTAGTTTGACTCCACTATACATCCAGCACTTTTCAGAAAGGCATTGCCCCTCTGTATTCCACTAACAAGCTGCCATTGCAGATCTATCCAACAACAAGCCTTTCCCCTTCTCTTCCTCCATTCTTTTAAAAAAATCAATCTTCTTGGTTACTTTGTTTATGCATGAGCTGCTAATTCATAATATGCAAAATATCTCATTAGATCTCATACATAAGCATTCAAATCTAGATCTTGTTCTTAAAAATGTTTCTTAAGCTTTCTAGATCTAGCTTTGGGGAAATCGTCCTTTTTGCATGGCATTTTAAAGAGAATGTGTAGCTTGCATGCATTAGATTTCTGTTTTCTGTTTTAAAATATAAATCCAACAATCAGTGCACATCATATTGGCTACCCAAAAGGCAAGCCAAGATCCCAAGGAAATCTTGCTTTCCTTGGTTCCTGTTTTGACCTCCTTTTTAACTAGTGTTAACTTAGTTTTTTTTTGTTAAAAGTGTGTTGACCCAAAGGTACTTTCAAAGTGATTTTGGGAATATTTCATTTTAATTAGCTTGTTGGTTTTTAGTAGGCATAACAGAAAGAGGAGGAGTTGTTGTTCGAAAGTGACTTTTGGGCCATCCGAATCCCCTCAAGGGTCTCCCTTTTTTACTGGAATCTTTAATTTTTCCACTTTGTAAGCTCTTGGTTTCATTCTGTATAAGAACCAAGAGGCATCATATCATTTTGTTGATATTGTAACCACTGGTAATAAAAAATAATTCTGAATAGACTCTTTCGAGCCCATTCCCCATCCCTCCTCGGGGGATTCGCGTCCTTTTTTCTTTTTTGCATTTTTCCTATTTCTCGCTCTAGATTAGTTTTATTTATGCAAAATAGTTTACTTTGATTAATTTCATCATATCTTCCATATTATAAGGTCAAAGTAAATTTAATACTTACCCCACGACTTCGCGATTGACCCGAAAGGGGAAAGAGATGTGTGGTAGGACTAATTAGAGAACCTGTGGTTTGTTTTATTTTTTGTTGCTTTATTATTCATTTTTGCAAGCAATATTTTAAAATCAACCCCCTCATTGATTCCCCGATTGAGGTCCACTTGGACCGAAAGAGGTTCCTGGAGGGTTTTTCTTTCTAACAAAAACACATCCTTTAAAATTTACTAAAAATTACAAAGACTTCGGTGTGTATGCTCTATGTTTTGGCTGCGGTTCATCTGATCAGTCAAGCTGCATCAAAAGCAATGTGAGTGCCTAGATTAATTAGGTTTCACCTTCCCCAATTAACCACCATTAGGCGAAAATCCAAGGCCTCGAACAAACCATAAGCGGTGGAAAAATACCCAAAGGAAGTGGGAACTACTGGACAGTGACCTCGAGGTGTCAATCTCTATTACACCCTAGTGGGTGTATTATGAACACAGTCTCAGAGTCTCCATTCATCCCACACATTCCTTGCGGGTAGCCGTGAAGGTTTTATTTTTGGACATACTCCAAGTACCCCTTGGGTATATATGGAATCCCCCTTCGCCTAATTTAATCCACTCATTTTTCATATTAACTTAAAACGTACCAAGAGAAAATTGCAA
>LPNX010402318.1:158651-313556 GCA_001517045.1 Pseudotsuga menziesii | reverse complement strand
TGGCTTCGTTAGGAGTTGAGCCTAAATGGAGGAGTCAAGAACAAGGTGACAGCCTTGACTCGAGACTTTCCCCCAAGGACACACCAAGTGGCTTGAATATTTCTGCCACGTCCCCCCCAGGTGTGTGAAAGTCGGCAACACTGCTCAAATGTTATACTTCTCCTACACTCTTCATCCAATTTATCCCATTCTTTTGTTATTGTATCAATTTCAAATTGAATGTTAGTCTCTTCTTTGCGAAAAAGAAATTTAGGTGCAGTAGGTCTTGGTGTGCTCTGAAATTCATTGGTTCTATTATGAGGTCATGTTCATGAGAAAATATGCTCACCCATTGTCTTCTTTTCTGCTGATTGTGAACTACCACTTTCTTGTATTATCCCTTTGCTTCCCATTTGACTGGCCATCAATTCAAATCCTTTTGCTATCTGTTGGGTCATGTATACCATATATTGGGTCATTTCCTTGGATATTTCTTCAAACAAGGGTCTTACAAGTTTGAGATACTCCATTTTCTCCTTAGTGTAGTCTTCTCCCTCGTGAGCCATAGCTTTAGTCAAAGGTCACTTTTTCTTCTAGTTCTTCTTCTACAAGCCAAGCACCTTCCAATTTAGGTTCTAAGGGTGGTGGTTTATTGATTTGAATCCTTGTTAACACCATCAGGTGCCAAGATCATTCTCTGATACTACTTGTAATGTCCCTTTTTAAATTTTTACCAAAATTCCCAATTTTCCAATTTTTTCACAATTTTGGCTCTTGATTAGTTTTAGTGTCTTGGTCTTCAAATCAGCCTAATTGCTCCCAAATATTCAAAGAAGGTGTATGAATGATATAATAAATTAATTATTATGTGCAGGGATGTATTATGGCCCTCCAATGACTTCTGCAAGTCTGTACTAAATTCTGAACAAGATAGATGATTTTACTGGTAATTTTGGGCTCAAATCCCCCCCGGGGTAAGTGGTAGAAATGGCTTCCCAAATGTGCAGAAACCCACTTGAATTATTAAATTGAAGTAGGGGATGTGTAGAATACATTATCAGAGACTCATATTTATAACCAATTGACCTCCCATGGCTGTTATCACTTCTTTCAATCAGATATAAAAAACTAGTTTTGGACCCTTGGGGAAATAAGGTGTAGTTTGCTCCAATTGCTATGAAATTTGACCCAATGGACACAAATTCTTAGTTAATGAACAATAAACCCATAATATACTTTAATGAAATTCCATTCATTCATAAATCATCAATATTTTATACATCCATTCGAATCCATCAAGATTACAAGAGTTTACAACAAGGTAGTGGGGAAATGGCATTGTTTCTTCATTATTAATAAATAATACATGATATTTCTTGGCCTTTTGACCTGTGATATTTCTGAACTCAAATATAAGAGCATTTAAATTAGAATACAAAATACTAGAGCAAGAGAAGCTCCCTCAAAGAGATGAATAGCTCACCAAGTGCGCCTCACTCCATAGAGCTGAAATATGGTGAGAAAACTTGAGCGGAAAGGAAGAACAAGCTGAACTTGATATGCCCACAAGATACTGTAGTTTGCACTTGTAAATTATGACTCCATTTAATCTCCTTGAAATACCTGAGTTGCCTCTCCAAACACCAACTAGGATGGGAATATTTCACCCTCGAAATTGGCTAAGGCATGCACTAGTCATCCACTGGCTATCTCTCTTCACAATAACAATTTTCACAAATGATCAAAAGGGCCTTATCATGGATGATCCCTACATTTTATAAATGTTATTATTATTCTAAGGTTCCAAATCCATCCATAAATCAAAGCCAAGTCGAATTGGTGTGGCTGCTCATGCTATGCCATGTGGCCTCTCTCTTCACCTTCTCTCTTCTCCCAAATTCGAGTAGGAGCCTCTTGGCCTTCTCCAAATCCCATGAGTTCCCTCTAAGATGCTCTATTCATGTCTGACATGTTAGATATGTCAGATTTCAGCCTTCAGATCTTACTTGTGTCATAACTGTCATAGAATCTCCATCATTGGTGTCATAGATGTCATAAATGTAAGGGGAATCTAGCCAAGTGTCCATGAAACTCCCAGTTGGCTCTTCCTCTCCCCATGTAAGTTATAATTCATCCCAAATTCGACCTATGAAGTATATGGAGAAGTATATTAACCTTATAATCCATCCAAAAACATTAGTCTTCCCATAGATTCGAGATTGCAAGAGGAGGATACCATTTAACATAGGAATTCTAGCTTAAGTGGGCCCCATAGTCTCCATGTGTCTCCATTCTCCATAGCCATTTCATTTTTCACTTGCATTCATTTAATTAACTCCATTAAATAAATATTTATTCATTCTAATGTCTAAACACCATTTATTAGCTCCCTTATTAACTTCCCATTGTTTCCACCCAACCTAGGGAACTAATAGGATTGATGGTTTTTTCCTACTATGCAATTATTTGAATGGGGACATTACAATATAACTTAATTGAACTCAATATTAAATTAAGTGAATAACCATAAAGTTAGGAGGGTAAATGAATGTCTTTGGTGCTTTACAATTAGTGTTATCCATGCTGAATTTATATTATTATCTTTTGCATGGATCTTCTTAGTTAACTGATGCATGCTTTATTGCAACTGATGCTTTACTGAAGCCTTTATAATTCTAGTTCACTTGGAGGTAAATATAGGCAATTCGAATCCTTTCTATTTCTCTATGATTTATCTCATTATCATGAATTAATTACTGCATGGTCCATATGTGTATTAATTGTTTATTCATCTTATCATATCATACGAAGAATTATTCCATACTGATGATCATATCATATAACCCTGGGCCATATAATCACATTCTAAAGTATATCACTCTAGGGGTAGCTAATCCACAAAGGATACTTATAGAACTTGGTGACCATGACTAGTAATACATTACATAGTATAACCACTTTACCAAGTAATGTATGCCACCTCAAAAGAATGAGGATATTGGTAGGACTCGATATTAGTCACAAGTCTACTGTCTTAGTATTACTCACAAGACTAAATTGATATTACACACAATTTCACAAACTTGATATTATCACAAGTCTATAGTCTTGATATTACTCACAATACTAAAAATACAACATCACCACCTCAACATGAGGATACATAGGACTTGATATGACTCACAATTTTGACCTAATATTCCTAACAAGTATGGAGAATGACTCATGGTGCTATACAATCGACGAAAGGAGAAGATTGATATTTGAAACCCAACAAGTTAAGTGTTTAGTTGCAGGTTATAGATATGGCCAAGGGAAAAATGATCCTTTCTTGTTAAAAAAACAAAGACAATCGAGACAGTAACAAGAAACTATTCCATTTATCAATGTTGCAAAGAACAAGTAAAAGGAATTGAAAAAGAATCAAAGATGACTTGTTCCAACAAGATGGGTTGACAACAAATTCATTTACAGAAAACAAAGCATGATTTAAAATCATTGTATAGAAATTGAAAGGTTTATAGCATGATGATCACTTCAATAGGCCTTGGATACTGTAAATGCAACTTGGCCTATAAGAAGATTTGTCCAAAAATGGTCAATAATCGACCCCGTTCATGTGTTGGTTTTGTTGTGTGCAATGTAAGATTGTTGTTTCTCATGAAATACATTAATCTTTGTTGAACCACATGATTCCTAGGCATGTCAAAGTTAAAATCTCCAACATTAATATTTGTTGAACCGCATGATCCCTGGGCATGTCAAAGTTAAAATCTCCAACAAGCACAATATGCTCATCTTTGCTTGTATTTTCCAAGACTTTAGAAACAAAATGGAAAACCTGTCGGAGTTGTGTATGCGATGTAAAGTAGACATTCGATATTTTTAGCCTGTATTTTTCCAAATAGAAATCAACAACTATCGATTCAATGCATTTTGTGGCATGGATGTATGATTTTTCAAGGACTATGTTTTTCTTATAGCATGTGCAAGTTCCATGTAAATGGAATGTTGATAAAGACTTGTAATTTTTTATTGACGAATTGCGGGAGTGAATCTGTGTTTGTTTCTTGGAAACAAACAATATCACTCTTCATCAGATCATAGTCAGCAAAAATTTCTTCAATGTGCAATGACAAGCTACGTGTGTTCAATGAACAAATCAAGACAAAATTGTATTTTTTTTGGGAAGGAGACCGTATTCAAATTTGCAATATGAATGTTGTCCAAGTCTTTGCATCTCATTAAGCACTTTTCGTGATGTAGGGAAATTAGCTTGTTGCAATTTATTGATTAGATGCAAGGATTTTTTGTATTTTACACGTGGAAATGTTGTGTAAGGTTGTCTAATGTGAGATGGATCAAATGATAGCTTCTCCATCGGAAATCCTTGTGATCTATGTATAGTACATGCACATGCCAGTGATATAGGGAATTGTTCTCTTATCAAATGGACACGATTTGTAGATTTAACATGTTTGGAAATATGAGTAATAGGTGTCCATGAGCTATCTATGTTATATGTACAAAATTGCTGCATTTTTGCTCTTTGTAACAAGCCAATGTTCATATATATGAATTGAATCCATACTATATCATTATCACCTATTGTGTACATCTTGAAAATTCCATTCGCTCCATTTACCAATCCATCTTCAATTGCATAATTACTACCAATTATTTCAACAAGCATATCTTATTTAAGCACAATTGTAGAAGCTATATGCAAGCTTTTTTCTACATATGATGGTTGTATTCTACTATCAATTTCTTTCAATATGATTAGGTCTGATTCTAGAAGAGATAACATTTTTTGTTGTGATGTTGCACATCTTTGTTTTGATGGAAAATATTAGGAAAGCTCAGATCATTCGGTGCAGTTCTGTAGCATAAGTTATATATTCATATGTTTGGTGGCATGCTATGATTTTGTTCAAAATTGATATGAAAAGCGGGTCATTTTGTTGCATAATTTTTTTTTCAAAACATTTAAAATTTGTATGCCAAAACGTTGTTGGAACTATCTCCAAATGTAATCTTGGTTGCTCAAATACCCAAGAATATTGAACTGGCTAATCTTGGAAGAGATCACCACATAATATATTATCAACATTTTCAAACGAGATTGTTGGTGTATGCATTATTTCACGTAGGGGTTTGTCAATGTTGTGCAACAATCGAGAACCAACTAAAGATACTTCATTTATGAGCAGAAGCCTTAGCTTTTCATGTTCTTTAGTCAATGTATTTGAGTTTAATAGAAGAACCTCATATGATGATATCAACAAGTGAAAGGCCGAGAGGATTGTGACACCACCTATGTTGCAAGAGGCCTTGCTAGTGGTAGCATCTATAATTAATTTCTTTCTTTAGCGAGTTGCTTCCAAGGTCTTTGTTGTCGTCATTTAATAAGCCATAGTAAATTTTTTTTGTTGTAAATGTTTTACCTATTCTTGCATCATCAATAAGGAATAAGTAGAATGGTGTTGTCAGATTGTTATTTTTCCACATAATGATTTCTTTTGCTATACATTATTGTTCTTCATTTAGTTTTTTCTAATTCATAGTATGATTTTTTTATCTAGGAGGAAGCGATGCAAAATAAGTTCAATAATGTTTTTTACTTTTGGTGAAGCATTTGACATGGAAAATATGTGATGCAGGTCATGTTATATGTCATATTTTTGTATTGCAAACTTATCGGATTCGTGATGATTTGAACTTGCAAAGCTAAAGATTAGTTCATTTCTATATAACAACTACATGTTTTCTTTTCTTGACTTTTGACCGTGAGTGAGAATAACACGATTCAAATTCGGCTAGACATATTTGTTTTAGTTTGACGAGGCATGCAATATATTGATCTATTATTGTAGGGCATGCAATGTCTTTAAAATTGCTTGGTTCATGTTGCAAGAGTAGAGGTCTTTTCAAGATAAAGCTCTTTTTTTCAAAGGTTGCAGTGTTGATGAAAACTAATTTGAATGCAAGACATGGGACATAGGTAAAACTAGATGGGATTTGATCTGGTGATCTCCTTTACAACAAGTGACTTCATATCAAGCTATGCTAATGAGCCACACCCATTTGGGCTCAATTTTGTTATTGTTGTTGCAACAACAATCTTTTTTGATTTTTTTGAAAGCATTTGTCTTCATGCAATCCATTTTTGTCATGTTAAGAGCTGCAATATGTTGCCACAACATATGCATCCAAGATGACTGGTGCATCTGTATAGCATGCCACAATTTTGGCACTTTCTTTTCAAAGGAATTTATCCAAATGTCACATGGATTTCTTTTTAACAACAAAACAGGTCGTAACAAGCATGATCTTAACAAAGTAATGTACTCCTCTCTAGATAATTGTAACTTGTCCAAACAGTTGTCAAATGAAACATTTCTAGAGAAAAAACTGTTTTGTAACAATGAACAAAGCTCTTTTTCTTTTCTTTTGTCTATTTTTATGTTCTTGTCAAGTGGATGCAAAATAGTAGTTTTATAAATTCGAGGAACTGGGAAATTGAATCTACAAGCATAACTGTGTTTTTTTCTACATGCTTTTGTGTGATGATGTGCCTGGATCTTGACCAGATCTTCAAAAAGAAGTCTTGATTCACAAGAAATGTATTTGTCAAAAAAACGACGTGACTTCATTAGCAAAGATTTCTCCATAGATGGGTGCATTCGGTATACAAAGCAATGAATGGTCTTGTTCATTTCCACTACCTTGAAATTGAGTTATGAAAAAATAATCTTCCAAGTCCCCAAATATTTCATTGTTTTTTGTAATTAATGTGGGCATTGCTAAAATTCTATGTCTATAGTATCAGCTACAGATAACATGGTGGTCCCTTATGTCTGTCTCAATTGACTCAGCAGAGCAAGTGTCAAGGATGACTATGTTCAACATCTTTGCCTTTTTTTTGCAAGGCATTAATCAAAGGCGTCCATATATGTTCTACAATGGTGAAAGTGATGAAAAATGTGGGTGGTCCAAGTTGTCTTATCATTGCAAAGATATTTATTCTTATGTTCTCAAAGTAGTCAGGGGAGGTGTGTATGCTCTGGAGTGATTGATATGTAATAGATGTTTTCAAAACGTTTTCAATATTCTTTGATATTTGACATCTTTGGCAGTTAGTTTGATCCTTTTTAATTGTCCTTTTCGAATAGAAATCCATGCAAAATTTCTAACTTATTTGATCAGCGTTCGAATTGCCTTGAAAAAAATGTTTGTCATGTGTGTTGAAAAATATTTGGGTCCGTGCAGAAGCTCCCATTCATCTCTCTTGTGAAGAAAAGTGATTTCTTATATCAAGTGGTCGACTACAACCATAGAACAAGATAGGGAAGTTCAGCTCTAATATGCATGGGTCGATGGATAAATCAACAAAAACAATGACTTAGAGAAGAAACATTTCTTTTACTCAACTATTAATTTGAAACATTGCATATTCTTATTTGATATCCATTCAATTATTCAATGAAAGCCAACAATTCAACCCACCCATTATAAAAAAAAATTCTTTAGTTTTTTTTTTCTTTCCAAAGAACACGATACTAAAAAGAAAATTACAAAAAATCAATATTTAAAGTGGATAATCAACTTTAAACATGCACAACAATTTGATCCTGAAAAAAAAGGAATTGAATTTTTCCTAGTACAAAGCTATTTTTTTCCTACAAAGCAAATCACTATTATGGAAAAAAGCAACCAACTTGGGCATTATGCATTGCTGAAATCAAAATTTGAACTGACCAACCAACTTTAAAAATGTAAAACATTTTGAACATGAGAAGTCAAGTTAAATTTAAATAGCATAACTATATTTATAATATGATCAATTTAAAAGTTCAATGTAAGATGGAAATTTTGAAAAGTGTAGTAAAATTAAATTTTTTATATTTATTAAACATGAAAAAAAGACCATACAATAGTTTTTTTTTAAAAGTTGGTTAAACTTGTTCAAGAGCAATACAATCAATATAGCAACAATGAAATTGCCTTATATAGAATTAACATTATCCAATCGATTTGAAAACAACATGCGAAGATAATTTCAATTTTCTTTTAATATATATTTTCAAACGATTTGTCTCTCTTTTGAAAATGCTAAAGGCGATGTACTCTCTTGAAAAAAATAAGAATCAATTCTATGCATTTTCAAGTCAAAGGAAGAAAATGCAACGTTGTTATGTGTGTTTTTAAAATGCATTCTCATTAATAGTCTTTACTCGGTTTGATAACTAATCAGCGTAGATCCAAATCCTAGGCTCTATCAAGCACCGAGAGGGATCAAATCTCTTCTTAGGTATCCATTGATTTGATTCAAACCAAAAGACACATCTTTTTATTTAAGGTCCACATATAATATTTTTATTATTAATATTTAATATTATTTATGGTCGACATATAATATTTTTTATTTTATTAGGAACGAACATTACAACATTTCCCTATACATGGTTTTAAAACCACATGCAAGTCCCTCCTACAACCATGGGTTGTTTAGGAGGCCTTGCACATGTTCTTAAAACCATTTTCAAGCCCTCCTAAACCATGTACAATAAAACCATGGGTTGTTTAGGAAGCCTTGCACATGGTTTTAATGGGCCCTCCTAAACCATGTACAATAAAACCATGGTTTGTTTAGAAGGCCCAACATTTTTTTGAGAATAATTCAAGTTTTTTTATTTTTTATTATTTTGTTAGTTAGGAATATTACATCCCCCCATATTGTGTTTTTTTTGTGACCCACATTTTTTTTAAGGATAATTAAATTTTTACTTTTTTATTATTATTTTGTTAGGTAGGAAGATTACAACATCTCCCCCATATTAGGTTGTTTTTTTGGCCGACATTTATTTCGGCCTATAATTAAAAAAATTATTTTTTATTAATAAAAATAACGTTACGTAACCTTACAAGATCTCCCCCATATTGGGCTGTAAAGCGCCTCTCTCCACAACAATGTGACTGCTCACTATATTTGCAGATTTAATTTTTTTTAATGATTTGTTTCACTAGAAATATAGTAAATGCCTTCTCTTTAAGATGTTTTTTTTCTTTAAATTATAATTTAATTCATAATCCAGTTTTTCATTTTAAAAGAATAATAAGATTAAGAAAACAAAGACTCTTGGTTTGTTCTGGATTTGTTTTTTTTATTCCCAAATTAAACTTTTCAATGTTTGGTTTTGATTAGGGGAGATGTGTAAGTCTTTCAATACTTAACTTAGAGCTAACATGTGTCCTTTATAAAAAATAATGCTCAATTTAAATTTAAAATATTTTTTAAAACTATATCTCTAAGATTACAAATTAAAACTATACATTTATTCACATTTCCTAAATATTTATATTCTAAAAAAGATTTGTAGTTAGAAAGATTCGATCCTTTAGATCCTTTAGATGCTTATACAGACATAGTCATGTATATTATTAATTACCAACATTAAAAAAACCTTTAGAAAATCACTACATTATTGCGACTCAGAAGATAGATCGTTTATAAATTATAATTTTTAATTATGTATTATAAAATCAGAATAAGTTAAACACAAAGATAACAAATAAAAGTTGGAAAATCTAACAAAGTTTTAATAAGAATATTTACCCTCATCTAACAAATAAAAGTAGGAAAATCGAACAAAGTTCTAATAAGAGTACAACGCTGGACAATAAATAAACAAAGAAGTGGCATTATCACATAGTTTCCGTGCTCGGAAAACTTCAAGGGACATAATAAGAAAACATTTGATATTATTCTATTTAAGGTTTCTCTATTAATAAAAGCGTTAGGATATTCTTTTTCAATACTAGTCTTAAACAAAAACACTTTAATAAACATTTAGTGTTGGTTTATTGAAGTGTAAAATATCACATACATGCTTGGTAGATACTATGACTACTTGTCGGTGAGGCGGTGCCTTCTTTGTCATTCTTTTGCAAAATCACCGACAAGGGATGATCCCTTCGCACCATTTTTTTTAAAGATTAATGTGTTGGGTATCTGTCATTGGGTTTATCTCATTTGTCTTAGAATTTGGTAAAGCGATAGTTATTCTATCCGACCATTATTTGCACCGATCGGACGACCCCGCTCGCGTGAGCGGTCACGTCCGACGACCGCGATTGTCCGATTGATGCAAATGGTGAACTCCATTTGTACGTGTGCTTATTACTTTATCCCTTTGTATTTGTATTTTTTTATTTTATTTGTGCCTTTTAATCTACATATGACGTTTGACATTTTAACTTTATGTACATTAACATCTCATTTACCTATCTGGACTTGATAAATATAATTTAAGGTTTCCTTTCCTTTTTTATACTTTTCGTTTAGAAAAGACAACTCAACTTTAAATGTAGAGATTATCATCAAATAATGTACTCTATTCCATGTACTGCAGATAAATAAATAAATGTAAGGTTTACTTTCCTTTCCAGGTAGAGATTACCATCAAATAATGTACTATATTCCATGTAGTAGTACACTCGAATAAAGTTGTGATGCACTTGGGGTTAAGAAATTAAGAACGAATAATGAAGTGGTTTGACTTATTGGAGTTTAATTAAGTGTTTTCAAATGGATTTGTGTTGTTGTAATGAAGTGGTTTGATTTATTGGAGTTTAATTAAGTGTTTTCAAATGGATTTGTGTTGTTGTGGAGTTGAAATGAAGCATTAGATGAGTGGTTTATAAGTCAAGACAGATCTCAAATAAGGGTGATTTTAATGAAACACAAGATCCTAAATAATGGGTGATTATTTTAATTGAACGTTTAAAGGATTTAGAAGAATGAAATTGTGTGATCAAAGACTAATCACAAGAGTACTAGAGATGATAAGGGATCCTACGAAGTGCAATATATTCAATGGAGATCACACATCTAGGTTAAGGTAGAGTGAGGCAAGGGATAGTAATTAAAATAGAAGAGATTATGAATAAAGGATGAGAGCTAAACAAGTCATCATTGGGTTTGTTATGTTTGAAAACGATGTAGAAATATTGTATTATTGTATCCCTAAATGAATAGGCATATCTAAGTACTAAGGTGTGAAATCAATATACTATAGATATCAAACTTACATGGACCGATATGAAATATGATCAATAATTAATAAGCAAGAGACCCAAAAAAAACTTTCTCAAATATAATCTAATTACAAACATAGGAAAATAAAAGCCTTCAATCTTTGGCACAGGAAATTTCGACCATGCCCTAATCATCTTTCAAAATATTATTGTTAGCTCAAAACCGTAAACTCAAAATTTAACCTAAAATAGTCAAATTTTGAGGAGTTTTGCAAATTGGTTACGTCAAAATGGAAGAGATTTGATCCTTCTTCTCGAGATACGACAATGAGGCTCTTCCATGCCAACTTGCTCAGGATTACATGTTTAATATAATAATGAGACAAAACTCATTTTCAACACTCAAATGCTTAGTTTTTATTATAAATAGTCTTGTTGAATTTATATAAAGTATTGTTAGAGTAGGGGTAGGAATGTGTTGTAACAAAATCCACTTTCATATTATACAAATGACCTGCAAAGTGTTATAAATCATGACAAAGCACAATATTTCTCTTCATGCATAAGTCATGTTCAACATAAAATTATAACAAAGTACAATTTGGTTCTTCAGGTGGTTGTTAGCTCTATAATAGATCTGGGTTTGTAGAAAGTGTTCAACATAGGTTCGATGTAGTTTAGTATGATGACATATTCAATCTTTCAAAGGAAGGAGATCTCACCAAAGGAATGTAATATAATTTTCATGTTAATCATGTGCATTGTGTTAAATGTTTAGTCAAGGTCCATACTCCATTAACTATCATTTAATCATATTCATTGAAGTTAACAGAATGTATACATCATCCATATACATTACAAGCGCGTATGCTTATTCATAACAATTTTTCATTGTATTAGAAGAACAATGAACACATCTTGAAATATACATCCACCATGCACATATCTCATAACATCTCTCAACAATTAAATCCATTATGACTAACCAAGAACAACTACCAACTCTCTCATTAAATAATAGTCCTCACATATATAATATGTAGAGGCGACTATAGAAGATCCCTAAATATACTAGAGAATATGCAAGTTGTATTTCACTTTTACTGAATGTATGAAACTTTAGAAAAAAAGTGCAAAAGGTCAAAGAGAGTAGGTGCAAAGGGTTTATGACATGACACCTTGGACTCCACATACTTAGGCTTTTGGGGTTTTGTAGAGTTGGGCTTCTGTGACTGCATGTCTTATGCATATCATGTTTATCTGAAATATGCTTATTGCCAATGTTTAGACAAAATTGGGCCACAACAACTATTTGACCACACCTTCCAACTCATTTCCAAGTTGGCTTATACATCTTAATTTTCAAAAGGGCTCCAACTTAGGGCTTTCTCTTATGGTTGCATCCTTGAACTTCTTGAATTTTTCAAAAATGGGATTCAAAGTATTGATAGCCTCTTGGATTTTCTAGGTGCACTTTGTTGCAAATATGCTAGTTATCTCTTGTACAAATGGTAAATCTATGCAAATATGTTAGTAATCTCTTACAAAAATGGTATTTCCTAAGTCAAGGCTTCTAGGTCGACATCTACTTTTTATTTCAATCTTCTAGTTACTACAAACATGGATTTCACTTTCCTTGTGAGCTCCTTTTCTAGATTCCTAAATCTTTTCTTTTAATACTCAAGAGCATTCTACCTCAGAGGTAGGATATATTCTTCCTCAATCATTTCATTGGTAGTATCCAATGTGATGGCTTTAATTTACACCTCCTTATTACTGCTTCAATTACTTAATCTCTTGCTAAATCTTTTGCTTAGGTTCTACTAGGATGTCTCCATGTCTTTGAAATTTAGCCCATAAGTTCTAGCACTTTAGATGTATGCACTCCAACTTCTCT
Organism: Pseudotsuga menziesii; assembly: GCA_001517045.1. Taxonomy (NCBI): domain Eukaryota; kingdom Viridiplantae; phylum Streptophyta; class Pinopsida; order Pinales; family Pinaceae; genus Pseudotsuga; species Pseudotsuga menziesii. The sequence goes on along the minus strand of LPNX010402318.1, from coordinate 300,640 downwards.
ATTTGCACATGGGCCTCAACATTAGACGAGTCAATAGATAGGGATTGTTTTTTCCTATGTTCTTCAACCTTGGTAGCTTCCAAATGTGTTATCTCCCACCTTTTTTCCTCCTCTCTTCTTATCTCTACCTTAGTGATTGATCCAACAACCCATTCCCATTCTCTATGATTTGATGCAGGGTTGTTGTGACCTTAGTGATTATGTTTCTTTCCTATTAGGTGAGCTTGAATTCCATTGATAAATAAGGAAGCACCTTCTTGAAATGTGTAGATAGATCATCCCCTATCTTGGTAACTACGTCATGTATTTCCATTTCTCATGTTCTTGCATCCAGAACTTGCTTATTCATTTTCTCTAGTGTTGTGCCACATTTTTATGCTTTCTTTCTCTAACATATCTCATTTTCACTGGTCATCACCACCTCTCTTTGCAACACTACCATCTCATTTCCTACTTATTAGAGGAAATTTTGGATTTAGCCTCTTAACGCCACATCACACTACAAATATACCATGTCACACTAAGTCTAGTGAAAGACAACCTATATTTTCTCATTAATGGTGGCTGATAAGTAAGTTGGGTTAGTGTAGAATTAGGAGGTGAAGGTTAAAAATATTAATGAAAAATTTAGATTCTTGTACACAATAAATGATATAATGGTATTTTTAATTTATATTATAATTTATTTATTTGTTTTAAATGTACCACTACTTCTCATATATTTAATAAAATGTAAAACTCAAATATATTTATATATTCAAATTATAATGAAAATTAAAATTACAATGATCTTAAAAATAAAAATAAGAATTACTAATATTATTTAATATACAATTTATATTAAAAATTAAGTGTTATATATATATGAAAATTTACGTTACATAAAATAAAAACAATAAACAATGTCTATTCTTATATCTTTTATAATGAGTTAAATATATTTAAATTAGTTATGTATGTTTTAATAAAAACAATAAACAATATCTACTCTTATATCTTTTATAATGAGTTAAATATATTTAAATTAGTTATGTATGTTTTAATATTATATATTTTAATTAGTTAAAATTATTCTTTAATAATATTATAATAATATTTGTTTATTTTATTTTTATTGTATATTGATGATAATGGTGCTGGTTAACGTCCACTGAGACCAAACATATTACTATTATTTTAATTATTAAAGAATGTAGCAATTAAAAATATTTAAATTTTTAAAAAGAGGTATTGACTTGTAATATTATAAATACTAAATGTTTTATTTAGTATTTCAAAATAATTTCATTTAAATTAAATATTATCCTTAAAAAAAGTTTAATTATATAAATGTTTTTAGTATTTCAAAATTAGTTTACTGATATTTTAATTAATGCTAGATTTAAGTTTTAAAGGACTTGGAAGTAATGATATTATAAAATTTTCTATATTTATTATTTCAAGTATATTTATTGTATTTTGAGATGAACTTTTCAAATCTTAACCAATGTGCGATTTATATGGAGTTAGTGATTGTCAAATAAAAATATGATACATAGGCATCATTGACTTCTATAGGTCCAACTCAACCATAATGGTTGACCAAAATACTGAAATTCTATTGGTTTGAGAAATCTTACTCATCATGCACTTGTCCATAGCACGATGAGTAAGATTTCTCAAAGGCCCATTTTAGACCCCAAATTTCCTCTAATAGTACCTTCTTTAATTGGTCTTTCAACTAGAGGCTTTGGATATGTAAATCCTTGATATACTCATCCTTGTTTTTTACCTAGTTGGTCATCTCAATCATTGACTATGTGATCAACTTCATAAGGGAGGGAATCTCCATCTTCCATAGGTCTATCATGTGATACATACAATTTGTGTCTCCTTAATGGGACTCCTCTATAGAGATGATCATTGAAGTAGACCAAAATATTTTGCTTAGCCACCTGCCTTCTTTGATGACTCTAATTTAGGTTCCTTCTTCCATGATGGGAACCCAAAATCACAATCTAATTTGAAGGCTTGCAATGGTGTTAGTAGGTTGTGAACCATGTTCAGTAAGGTTTTAGGTAGTGGTATGGAAAACATTAACGATGTTGTACCTAGTGCCAAGGGATAGTATTAGGGTGTAGATGAAAATACATCCCCCCAATGCATTGACCCAACCAATTTTTCCTACAAGGACTTAACCATATCCTTTTGCTACTCTTCAGTTAGCTCATCTTCTCTAGTATCCTTCTTACCTACAAACTAAGGGATTATTTCCTTTGTTTATGGGGGTGGGTAACTTTCCATTGGAACTTCCTCCATGTTTTATTTATTTATTACTAAAACGGTTATAGGATTTTTATATTGATCTTTTGGCTGAGAAACTGCCAGTTGCATTACACAGAGATATTCTATTCTAACATCTGCCCAGAAGACAGAGTGCAGGGCATGGCTAATCACACTGTCCCCCATTACAAATGTTCTGGAAAATTTTCTGAACATGCAAATAACATCAAGAAATCAAAAGACTAGAAGAGCATCTAGAGATGCAGGGATAAGCCAAACAAATAGAGCTACCATAGCTAGTTTCAGAAAACTATATCTAACTCCCTTGCTCGAATTCTGAATGCTGCCAACGATTTCTATTAGCAATTGACAGAGATGATTGCACAAAGAACTGGAAAGATCACCCGGGAAAGGCCCGATTTTTCACAGAGCCTTAGAAAGATTCTACTTGATCGATCCTCCAAGCTGGAAACGTGGACAGCAATAGGAGACCACTTTCTATGACTGCAGCCTTTGATTATGGAGAACGTGGGACACAATTGCTGCACCCAGCTCCTCAGAGATCTCAGTCAACGCACCAGTCCAAAAGTGAGTCTTCACTGCCTAAAATCGAGACACTTTTATTACAAACATGGACAGAGCTTGCAGTCATCTCTTCAGTGTCACTAGGGGAAGGGCACATAAATTTTCTCCATACAAGGTGAGCAAGGATCTTGATACAATCTCTGACCAAAATTTGATTAACTCCTCAATGTTCTGCTCCTCGATTTCCTCAGGCTACCCACCAGCAAAGAGGAATCTCAGCTAATTGAAAACGAGTTTCTCATATGTCCTTCCTAGCCAACTCAGAAAATGACAGCACCTCTTGCACTAAGGAATGGTCACGCGATTAATGATTCCATTTAGACTAAGAGCTCCCTTACAAAAAGAGACTCCCATATTTGTTTCATGGTCTGTGATTTGGTTGAGATGCCGAAGGACGTGGAAGAACTTCAACTCTTTGAATGCTTTCATATGGATAGTGACTTTCCTGTAATAGTGGGCCAGCTCCATGTTAGCAGGGGCCTTCTTCAGGATGAGAGCTTGGATGATAATTCGGGAGTCACTCATTATAGTGAGCTTCTTAATGGACAGCCTTCTAGCCTGATTTAGACCCTACCAAATAGCGAGGATTTCAGTCGCATTGTTAGTTTTTTTTCCCAGTCCCCAGGTGAAGTTGAGAATGATTTTCTCGGATTTGTCTATCAGAACTCCTCCACTTCCTGCAGGCCTAGGATTGCCTTTCGAAGCCCCATCAGCCTACAGAATGTGCTCATTCAGAGAGGATCTCCATTTAATAAACTCCTACTCTTCTAACCTGATTTCCCATGGTTCCTGCTGCTTCGTAGAGATCTTGATTCTGGTGAGAATAGTGGGGTCTAGCTCTTGGAACCAGCTGTGCTCTTTATAGTCAGGAGTGAATTCATTTGTAATATTTGGATTTGAAGCGACCAGCTCCCCGATCAAGGCCTTCACTTTGGATGCAACTTGGACCGGAGTACCAGCTTTTTCCCTAAAAATTCTGTTATTACGTTCCAACCACACTTTCCAGCAGAAGATTTTAGGAACCCACATCCAGCACATCTTTAACAGCTTCATTTTAGTGAGGGGAAAAGGAGCAAGATCGAACCACAAAGCAAACAGGGAGAAGATGGAAGGGAGAAGAGTCAGGTTCAGCTGAGCAAGAAGGATGTTCCAGAGATCTATAGCAAAGGGGCATTGCAAAAACAGATGGAACGAGGTTTCCTCATGGCTGGCACAAAGAGGGCATCTAGAGGGCCCTTCCCAGCCTCTTTTTAGAAGATTATCCCAGGTTAAAATTCTATCATGCAAAAGAGACCAACAAAACAGATCGATTTTGGGAAGGGAGGGGTGGAGCCAAAGGTTCCTCCAGACCATGGGATCCGGAGCAGCCCAAGGGATTGCTTTAAGGGCTTCATAACCAGCAGCAGGAGTATACAGACCGGAGGAGGACCCCCAACCTATTTTATCCTTCAGCTTAGAAGAAGAGGGGGAGCGCCCTTGAAGAGCAACTAACAGAGAGCGGGCTTCAAGCTCAAGAGGTTGTGGGACAGCGCCTAAATCCCACTTGACCCAAGAGTCATCCGGGCCCCAGCTAGAGAAATCCCAAAGGGTGAACTTGCTATTCGAATGAAGCCAGTTTTTGATGTTCTCCAATCCTTCCAAGGTATTTAAAGAAGGCTGTCCTAGAATAGAGTCTTCCCAGAACTTGATTTTGAAGCCATTTCCCAGAATCCAAGTGAGGTTGGAAGAGATCAAGTTCAAGGACCTAAGACAGAGAGAGAGGATTGGGGAGCCTTTTTTAGTCCTTGGAGGGTGGTCCAGGCACCTTTATTTGTGCCCTCTGAAGTACTTTGTTCTTAACGCTTTGGAGCTCCAGGTGGTTTTTTGCCTGATCATTTTCCAAAGAATATTTTCTCCCATGGCTAAGTTCTGAGTGGCCACATCTCTGATTTGCAACCCTCCTTCCCATTTTGGGGCTTTGATTTTATTCCATCTTACTAAGTGCATTTTTCTTCCATCATTCCTTCCCCCTTCCCAAAGGAATTTTTTCAAAAGCTTGTCTATTTCTTGCACTATTCCTTTTGGAGCTAACATGAGCGAGGCTTGGTAGACTGGGAGGGAGAAAAGGACGGAGTTTATGAGAACAATTTTACCTGCTTTATTCAGCCAAGAGGCCCCCCACGACATAATTTTGCTCTTGAGTTTTTCCAAAAGGGGCATCCAAAGAGTCTGTCTGGGGGCAGCTCTCACAAGAGGAATTCCAAGGTATTTTATGGAGTCCCACCTGGAAGTGCCTTCCATATTCAGCATTCTTGATATCTCTGTCATTTCGATGGGGGGGCAATTCCAGCTATAAATTTTGTTTTTCCTCAAACTGATTTCGCTTCCTGAAGCCTCTGTGTAAGCATCCAACTCATTCTTAAAGGATCTGGCCGTGGAGAGATTTGCCTATCCCATGAGGAGGGTATCGTCAGCAAACTGGGCATGGTTCATTCTCTTCACTCTTGGAGAGATTGAGAGCCCCATTAAAGAGTGCTGCTGGGTTCTCTTATCATGCTGAAAGCTAAGGACCGAAGCTTGAATTACATAGAGCAAGGGGGATAGGGGGCAGCCCTGCCTTAGGTCCCTAGAGGCTTGGAAGAAGTTGGTCGGTCTCCCATTCACCAAAGGGGCTATCCAGGGCCCCGAAATGCAGGATTTGGTCCAATTGACTAGTTGGGGATGGAATCCCAGCCTTTGCATAACACCGAATAGAAAATTTAATCTAACTCTATCAAAAGCATTGGTAAGGTCTAGCTTGACTATCATACCTTTTTCTTTCAGTTGACAGCTTGTATGGATTGCCTCTTGGACCAGGATGATGTTGTCCTGGATTTGTCTGCCCTGGATGAAGCCCCCCTGATTCTCCGGAATGATCCTAGGGAGGATTTTTTTTAATCTATTAGCAATAACTTTGGTGATGATTTTATAACCCGTGTTGCAGAGCGAGATGGGCCCGAATCTGGAGAAATTTTGGGCACCTTTTTCTTTGGGAATTAATGCCAGAAATGAGGAGTTTGTGCTCCCTCCGATTTTGCTGCAATTCTGGGATTTCCTCACCATTTTAACCAGTTCCTTCTGAATGATGTCCCAATAGGCTATGTAGAATCTTGCCGTGAAGCCATCAGGCCCTGGAGCTTTGTCAGGATTCATTCCGTGAAGAGCTTTTCTTATCTCCTCAGTCGAGATTGGGGCCGTCAACCTGCAATTGTATTCTTCTTTGATCAGCGAGGGGATCTCAGAAAGAGGATAGCGATCCATTAAAGGGAGCGTATCCCTTTCTTCAGTGAACAGATCCTTGAAGAAAGAGTGGGCTGCAGTCTTAATCTCTTCAAAATTATTGATCGATTGGTCCTGGAAGTGGATTTCTCTGATGTTGTTGTGATTCTTCCGAGCTTCTGCCTGCTTGTGGAAGAAAGAGGTATTTTTATCTCCCTCTTTGAGCCAAAGACATCGAGCCTTAATTCGCTAGTAATGCTCTTCCCTTCTCAACACTGAGTGAAGGGCCTTTTGAAGATCGATCTCCATATTTAGCAGCTCCGGGGTGATTGTGACTTCCTCCATGAGCAGCCGATGGCTGCCTAGAGCTCGTTGGGCTTGCATTCTTTCAGAGATAGGGGAGGGTTGGGTCTTCGCCCAGGATTTCAAAGCAGCTTTGAGCCTTCTTAACTTCTCTTCACAAATGAAGAAAGGCGATCCAGAGACTTCCCTTTGCCATGATTCCGAGACCAGATCAAAGAAGCCTTCCATGGAGACCCAGAGGGGGCTGAAGCGAAAGAGGATGGGCCCCAGATTTTCTCCAGTGGTCAACGAAAGAGAGATAGGCTTGTGATCCGAGGTGCATTCCTGGAGGATTTCAGAGTTTGCAAAAAGACCAAGCGTTAGGAAGGTCGATTGAACAAGAAAACGATCCAGACGGGCAACAATATGTCCCAGTCCAAGTCTTTTATTTGTCCATGTGAATTTGCCTTTGCTGGGTTTGATATCTTCCAGGTCCCAGTCTGATATGATATCTTCGACCCACTCCCGTGCCGGATCTCTTACGGGTGAGCCTCCTTTCTTTTCCGAGAGGGAAAGGGTGACGTTCATATCACCAGCGAGCACCAGGTTGTCATGCTGGTTTGCTGTCAGGAACAAGTTCAGAGAGTCCCATCATTCTCTTTTTTCTGAAAGTAGAACCGGTGCATAGATGTTGAACAGGCTGATCTGCTGTCCCGAGTCTCGGTGCTGCAATTTCGTGAATAGCCAATGGGTGGTGCTAAAGTCCTCAAGGAAATCTAGCGTGGAGGAGTTCCAGAAGGTGGCTATCCCTCCTGAGGCTCCCCTGGAGATGGCTTCTCTTCCTTCTCCTTTTTTCCAAAACTTTTTACTGGCCTGGATGGTCTCAGGCTCCTCCATCTTTGTCTCCTGGATCAGTAGTATCTCCGGGGAAGTCATTCTGACAAGATATTTGATTGCTTCTTCTTTGGACTTGCTTCCCATCCCTCTGCAATTCCAGGAAACGAACTGCATTAAGGTTAGGAGGAGGGGGGGGGGGTGGCTCCTTTCGAAGCCTTGCCTTTCTTAGTGGATCTGGTTTCCATCATATCCGGGATGGTTTGCTGGACTCCTGCTGTTACATCCCTGTACGATTTCTCCTCCCTTTTTTTCTGGTCTGGATTCCTTCCTCTTGGAGTCCTTTCAGGCGTTCCAACCGAGCTGCTTGTCTCTGTGGCCCCCCCGTCGGATTCGGCTCCTGTTTCAGAGCCTATAGTGATATTTTCATCATATGATTTCAAGGCTTCTTTTTCTAGTGGGACATTCTTATTCTTGACTAGGATTTCTGAAGGGGACGCTGAGTGAGATGCTATCTCTATAACTTCCTTCTCCAGTTCCTTTGGTGGTGCTGTATCTTTTACCAAGGGCTCCTTCGAAGGATTGGTGTTTTCCTGAGGCTGATCCTATGACTAATCAGGTCTTGGCTCTTTGGCTTTTGAGGCTGGTTTGTTTCTCTTAACCTTTTGCCATCCTTCATTTTCTTCCTTATCCAGGGCTTGATTTTTTGGACAGTTCCTCTGAAAATGCCCGTGCTCTTGGCAGAGTCTGCATTTAAAAGGAAGGTGTTCGTAATCCACTTTCTAGTAATGAGTCCAAATGCCCACCTTCAGCTTCACTGCCTTTGGGAGCCCAGCCTCGAGGTCCACTTCGACACAAATCCTGGCACAGTTATAGATTGTCTTGTTGTCTGCCTTATCAACAAACTTTCCTATTCCATTTCTGATCATCTGCAACGCTTCATAGTTCCAACAGTGGACCGGCAGATTGGGGAGCCTGACCCAGACCGGCACCTCCTTGGGCAGATCCATCGAGGGATCAAAGTCTGGAGTCCATCGGTTCAGATACAGCCCCTGGGTACCCATAAAATATGGGTCGTTTCTGAAGATGAGGTCTTTATCCTCCTTGTTTATGAATTCAAAGAGAAAGTAGCCACTGCTCAGGGGATAGCAGGTAACTCCTTGTTTTAGATGTGGCTTCCAATTTCTTTGAATCCAGTCATTGGTGGTCTTTACTGAAGGCCAAAGCCCCATAAATTGGCCTACCAGACCTCTTTCAGACAGGGCAAGAGCAATCTTAACCGAAGTTGTTTCTGGTAAGGCGATTTCAGGAACATCTGCAAGTTTTTTGATGAATTTCAGAACCAAGGGAGGAGCTTTCCTCTTCCCACTGCCGGAGACCAGTCTCCTAAACGCTTCCATCTCAGCAAGAGGGGGGGGAGGAGGGGGATCCTTGCCCCCAGGGGCGACCATAGCTGCGCCTGAACCCTAGCTCGCGTGCCTAGCCTCGCAGATCGCCCAGCATGCAAAAAAACGCTCTTAAAAATGTATAAGGTCCTCTTCTTCCACTTTTGGGATGTTATCAAGGTGGATGTGTTGGAACTTCCTCCATGTTACCCCCTCGTATGAAGTTTCATATAACATCTCCTCTTAAGAGAAATAAAAGAACTATGTGTCACTTGGGGAGTGAGTCCTCTTAATATTCTAACCCTTGTAATCCTTTATCAAAATTGTCCGAGTAGAAATAATGTATGGGCTAGGGCCTAGAGGGATACGTTTGTTTGGATTATGAATGTGATCTATGTTGGAGTGTTGAGAAGCATCCATTGTTGTAGCATGTTGGGAAAAGAGAAATTTTGTTTTTTATTGTACAGTTCCTCCCTCTCTAATCACCTATTGCTAGAGTGATGAATGAAGTTGTAACAATGAGAAACTCATCTTCCACTTTGCCACAAGAATATTTATTGCTCCTAAATAATTCTATGAGTACCACTATCATGTAAGGCCATGTAATGTTCATGAATCATAAAACAGGCTCATGAAATCTACCGCAATAAATTTTAAAACAAACTTTAAGATAACTAGCTGATAGGTGGGTAAATTAGCAAGATGAGGAGAGAGTAACTGGGATTTAAAGGTGGAATAAATAAGGCAGAGAAGGATGCTATTTGTTGAGGTTCCTAAGTACCTGAAAATTGGTCCCATTCAGGTTTCGAACATCATCTCTGCTGAAGTCTACTTCGAGGCTTCTGGGAGTCCTAACCGGTGCAAACAAAAACCCTTACTAGCAGTTTCCAAGCAACCCGTGGTTAAGAGAGTATTAGGAATATTTTGTAACTATTTCATGAAGGTATATATAATTATTTATAGGTTTATAGATATCATAAACAACTAAAATTGATTGTAAATGTCGCAATGGTAAAACTAGCTCTTAGAACAACTCACTAGCTTCATCTTCAAGATTTTTCAAATAGGTGAAGGAAACTACAAATTATTTGTTTCAGATAGTGGATACTTAGATAAACATGATAAGGACACATACGAATAAGAATGGTTGTATTTGGGGAATCAAAGGTCGAATTACGCATCTTATGGTAAAACTAGTCAATTATAGGTGGAAATCCATACTAGGTTGGGTAAAATCAAGTAAACTCAATCATAGAGATTTAGATTGATATGAAAATTATAGAGCACGTTTATAACATCAATTTACAGTCGTGGATGTCAAAATAAATCTCAGAAATAATCTATATAGTATTCTTTAACAAGATGCATCAATACAAGACATTATAGAAGCTATAATCAAAGAGAGACTTGGAGATATGAATCCTCATATGTATTCATGTACTGGAAACTTCAGGATCTACTAGATACACCTTCAATAGTGCCATTAATGGATGAAGGATGTTATCAAATATTGAAATGTGTCTTGGATGGTTTCTCCTTGGCTCTTTGTGATATTCAATGAGGAATGGGAGAGAAGAGAAGAGTATGGAAGGGAGACTTGGGGAATATCACCCAAGGGAACTGAGGCTCATCACTCAGTTTCGAAGATTATCTTCTCATAGAATGAAAACATTCATAATATAAACTGAGAAATGGAGTTGGAAGCACCCTTAAATAAATCTTGAGTGACTTGTTGAGCAAGTTGTCACTTGCAAACCCTAATCCTAATCCATTGATGCACCCTCCTTGAGGAAAATAGTAAGTAAGATGCTTTGGTGATGTTTCATTGTTTGTTCCCTTCAGTCCAAAGTAAAAAATATGCCCCCCTTTGAGTGAAAGTTTCCTTATTGGAATTGGAGACGTTTCCTTGCAAGTATCAAAATAGAAACTATGCCATCCCTTGGCCAAAGTTGCCTGCTTTTGCACTGACTTCTTTTCTTTCACTTTCTACTTTTGAAACGGTTGGATTTTCCTTGCTTTTGTCAGTTTCTATATTTTTTTTACTGTTTTTTTTCCAGTTTTTTTGATACTTTATATTTTTCATCGAAGGCAAGTTGACTTTCCTAATGCACCCTCCTGACATGGAAACTCATTTACACATGTATTATTTGCATATTAATTAAATAAGACATAAAAATAACACAGAATTGGAAACAAACTTAGTACATGCTTCCTAAACAAGAAATAAACGAACTTCCCTAGGTAAATTAATTATTGCAACTTTTGAGTCCCTACGTGTTTGGAAAGGTCAAAATTTTTTATGTTCATCAATTAAGGGACATGATAGACCTCCCCTCCCAAGTCTTATTGTCCCCAAGAATATTCTATCTAGGGTGCTGCAAAATTTGCTCACCCTCCCAAGTGGCATCTTCACTGAGCAACCCTTTCCACTGCACCAGATATTCTTTAATGGTCTTGTTCCTCAACCTTCTTTCTCTAGTCTACAAAACTTTCTTCGGCACTAAGAACAAATGGCCTTCGTCATCAAGAGGTGGAGTTTCTTTTGATACGACTATCTGTTAACCTACTTCTTTTTCAAGTAAGATACATGAAATACATTGTGGATCTTGCTCTCTGGTGGCAGCTCCAACTCATAGGCCACTTCACCAATCTTCCTTAGAATTTTGTAAGGCCCATAAAAGCATGGTTGGAGTTTCTATGTCCCCTTTGTCTGTAGATATGATTGTATGTGAGGTTGTATCCTTAAGTAGACTAAGTCTCCTTATTGGAAGAATCTCTCAATCTTGTGCTTACAATCATTCATTTTCTATTGGTTCTGTGCAACCTGCAAATTTTCTTTGAGTGCCCTTAGTATGTCTTGGTTCTCCTGAAGCCAATCTTTGTATTTTTGGGCTCTATAGTCCCCAAGAATTATATTTTAAAACTATGGGGCCTCATATCCATATAAATCCATGAACAGAGTCATCCTGATGGAGAGGTGAAAAGTGGTGTTATAACAGAACTCTCCCAGGTGGAGCCATGTGGACCAAGATTTCTGTTGTTCAGTGGCATAGTTACGGAGGTAGCCTTCAAGCCATTAACTCACTCTCTCAATTTGACAATCAATATGAGGGTGATGTATTGTGCTTAGATTCAGATTTGTTTCCACTATTTCGAACAGATATTGCCAAAAAGAATTAGTGAACTCCGATCACTGATTATGGTTTTGGGAAAACCATGTAGTCTGAAAACATATTTGAAAAATGATGCAACAAATTCAGTAGTTGATATAGTGAAGGTGACTGCAAAGAAATGTGCAAATTTGGTTAACCTATCAACCACCACATATATGTTATCTTTACCTTGGACTTTTGGCAACCTGATGATGAAATCCATGGAGACACTTTCCCATTTATGTTCTGGAATAGGGAGAGGTTGGAGGAGTCCAGTAGGGTGTGTGTGCTCCACTTTGTTTTGTTGGAATGCAGTGCACTCCCTCACATGCATGAAAACATCTTCCTTAAGGCTCTTCTAGGCGAACCTCTCTCTGGCTCTGGTCGTTACGGTTTGGAACCAAGATCAGGTCCTAGACGAGTGGATCTCATTGTAACATTGGGGCCTGTGACCATGAAAAAGGCTCCTTCTGTAGTGAGATTGATTATGCGAACAAATTTCCGAACCAAAATATGTAGTTTCCATGGGAGCATGTACGATTACAGAGGAATGTTTGGTAAATATTCTTATAGGACTTTTGGCGGAGTGGATAAGTTAATTCCTATGGATGTTTATTCACTAGGGGAAAATCCATGAATTTGGGAAAAAGTAAATTCAACTGACCATTTAGTACCAATTCCTATCACTCCTAACGAGCTCATGAGTACCAATTCCTCTCGTCCCTAACAGGCTAGCATGATCCATTTCGGTGATGGATAAGTCGAGTTGTAGCTCGTGCATACATTGTATTTGATTTGAATTGTCTGATTCCTCTACAATTCACGGTATTGGTATACACATTCTTATACATGTATCTTGTAAAAGTGCTAATTCAACATCTTGATACCATTTATCCATACATGGAATGCCAATTTCATACCTTCTAGTAAGTCTTTAGAAAACAAGGGTGGTGATCCAAATGGAGATCGGTGGCCAACCACCTATTCCATTGGATCAAAACAATTGTCCATCGTGGCAGTTTCCTAGTTATTTTTCTACGGTTTTTTGGTTCCCAAACTTTTGGGGTTGTTTTGAGGCCCTAAACGACGTTTTTTGGAAATTTGGATGGCCAAATTTTTTCCACTCGCATGCATGTGCCCATTGTTGAAAGTTGTAAATCTCGGATAGATATTTCCAACGAGCTATTGAGCGCCCAAATCAGAGATCGTATGCAAAAGTTATGACCCCAGGAAGTTGATTGTTCAACTTAGCACCTTGGGGCTGCAAACTTTATGACAGTTCATCTTCTAGGGTTAAGTTTTGAACTTTTGGGGTTCTTGGACTCATTATTACTATAAATAGGTCCCTTTGGCCTCATTTGTATTCATTTTTGCACGGATGAGCATAGCAGTCGCATCTCTTCCCAGAGATAGCTACCACCATTCTAGCTATTGTATTACAGTCTGTTCTATTTCTGCCATTTATTAGAATATGTGTTTATTGTATCTCTGTTGTCTTTGCAATATGGTTGTATTTATGATTCTATATATGTTATTTCATTTCGTTTCCACATAAATCCAGATCAATGGTATCATATCAATCTACTCTTTGATTGTTTCTTGGTGCATGTCCTCAACGAGGTCCGGTTATAAAGAGTTTGGTCTCGAACTAGTTTCACTTGATCACTCTCACCATCCCAAATGACCTCCCATGGCAGAAGAAAATAGAGACGACAAAGCAAGAGATCCTATCAAGTCGCTTCTCAAGCAAGGCCTCATGTGACAAAGGAATGAGATGATGGATAGTTTCACCCAAATCCTTTTGTGAAAGATGACAATGGTGAATTCACCTTCAATGAGCAAGTGTTTCAAAGATGAAACCCCATTCAAGGTACAAGTTACTTTGATATTACTTTATTTGAAGGAAAAATCGATGTTGATGCCCTAGATAATTGGTTGAATGTTCTAGAAGAATATTTCTCTATCCATAATTTTTTTGACAAGGAAAATATCACCTTTGCGCTCCTTAAGGAAGTCCCCCATGTCCAAATTTGGTGGGGTACTTATTGGGAGAAAAAATCATCAGATGATTCTGGAATGCTTGAGACAAATCCCACTTGGGACTCTTTCATAGATGTCATCAAGGAACAGTATTACCCAGTGGGAAATTATGATGACCAGTACATCAAATGGACCATTCCACGTCAAGAGAGGGACTATACGGCGTTGGAGTACACCAACAACTTTCATACTTTGTGCACAAAGCTGGGTATCAAGGAATTCGAGAGACACCTGATTCTAAAATATCGTAGTGGTATACATTTGTACATCCGAACTAAGATGGACTTCCTCAACATATCTTCACTTGGATATACCTATTAGTATGCTGTCAAAATCAAGGAGAAATTTCAACAAAAGAACAAGCGAGACTCTGGACTTGTGAATCCACTACAGAACACAGGACAAGGAAAGGACGACCAGTCCCCACCACAAGAAAAGAAGGGGAATGGAAAGACAAAGAAGGACACTGGGAAGTGGTGCGAATTTCATAAAATGCCTTGGCACAACACTAATGAATGTTGCTCAAAGTAGTCATTGGTGGCCAAGATAAAATCTTTAGAATCAAATCCCGATTCCGATTCAGAACCAAATGCCACAGCCACAGACCATGGGAGGCATATCATTGATGCAGACCCCACTTCCATTATTGCTACCGCACATATTCAACCAGAGGAGCTTGAAGAGACATAGGCAGAGGAGCGCCTCTTCCACTCGCAGATGTGGGTTAAGGGAAACCCACTACATTTTGTTGTTGACAACGACAACCAAAAGAACTTAATCTTAGTAGAAGTCATCAGGAGATTGGAGCTTCTAAAAAAAACATAACCGCATCCTTACAACATCGGTTGGCTAATCCAAGGATGACATATCCACATTACTCAACAATGCCTCCTACCATATGGCATCAAGATTTTTAGAGAAGAGGTACTGTGTGATGTGGCCCCACTTGAATTCTATGATGTTCTTTTAGGACAACCATATATGTGGAAGCGTCATGTTGTATACGAGTCACAGTCTCGCAGTGTCATCATTACTTTGGGAGGACAACTCTATCGGATACGAGAGACAGTTGCACCTAACACAGTATCACAAGGTAGGAAGATAAGATCCCACACCAGGAAATTATTCCTCTTCATAATTGTGTCTGAAGGAGAACATCAGATCACCTCCACACCCTCTGCACAGAGTATCTATGCTCATCAGGCACAAGAAGAAAAAAAAGTCATTGTTTCCTTATCCATCCGAGTACCTCTACGATGCAAGGCCATGCATTCAAGGTTCTCCTCCAAAAAAAAATCATCCACACAGAAGTTACAACCCTCTCGGGATGCCAAAGAAAAGCAGCCTCTTCACTTCAACAAATGTCGCACCAGTAGATCAACTGAACACACAGTTTGAGATATGATAGGGGATTCGACGCAATGGATACCATTGCTTCCTAATGAAGGAGGATTAATCGAAATGGATATCGGTGGCCAACCACCTATTTCACTAGATCAAAATAATTGTCCATTGTGGAAGTTTCCTAGTTATTTTTCTACAGTTTTTCGGGTCCCAAACTTTCGGGGCTGTTTTGAGACCCTAAACGACATTTTTTGGAAATTTAGGTAGATAAATAACTTCCATCGACATGCACTTGTACATAAATAAAAATTTGTAAATCTCATATAGATCTTTCCAATGAGCTATTGAGCGCCCAAATCAGAGATCGCATGCAAAAGTTATGACCCCGGGAAGTTGACTGTTTAACTTACCACTTTGGGGCTGTAAAATTTATGACGCTTCATCTTCTAGGGTTACGTTTTGGACTTTTTTTCATTATCGCCCTAATTCTTATTATAAATAGGCCCATTTAGCCTCATTTTGTATTCATCATTGCACAAATGAGCGTAGCAGTCGCATCTCTTCTCAGAGATAGCTACCACCATTCTAGCTATTGTATTACAGTCTGTTCTATTTCCGCCATTTAATCGAATATGTGTTTACTGTATCTATGTTATCTTTGCAATATGGCTGTGTTTATGATTCTATATATGTTATTTCATTTTGTTCACACATAAATTTGGATCACTAGTATCAGAGAAATCTTCTCTTTGATTGTTTCTCTGTGCATGTCCCCAACAAGGTCTGGGTATAGAGAGTTTGGTCTCGAACTAGTTTCACTTGATCACTCTCACCATCCCAAACGACCTCCCATGGAGGAAGAAAAGGGAGACAATGGAGTAAGAGATCCTATCAAGTCACTGATTGAGCAAGCCCTCGCGCGACAAAGGAACGAGATGATGGATAGTTTCGCCCAAATCCTTTTGCGAATGCAAACAATGGTGAATTCACCTTCAATGAGAAAGTGTTTCGAAAATGAAACCCCATTCAAGGTACAAGTTAACTTTGATATTCCTTTATTTGAAGGAAAAATCGATGTTGATGCCCTAGATAATTGGTTGAATTTTCTAGAAGGGTATTTCTCTGTCCATAATTTTTCTGATAGGGAAAACATAACCTTTGCGCTCCTTAAGGTAGTCCTCCATGTCCAAAATTGATGGGGTACTTATTGGGAGAAAATATCATCAAACGATCCTGGAATGCTTGAGACAAATACCACTTGGGCCTCTTTCATAGATGTCGTCAAGGAATAGTATTACCCTGTGGGAAACTATGATGACCAGTACACCAAATGGACCATTCTACATCAAGAGAGGGACTAGACGGTGTTGGAGTACACCAACAAATCTCATACCTTGCTCACAAATCTGGGTATTAAGGACTTTGAGCGACACCTGATTTTGAAATATCACAGTGGTTTACATCATTACATCAGAACTGAGATGTACTTTGTTGACATCTCTTCACTTGGATCTACCTATCAGTATGTTGTCAAAATCGAGGAGAAATTTCAACAAAAGAACAAGCGAGACTTTGGACCTGTGAATCCACTGCAAAATAAAGGCAAGGGAAACCTTGGCCCGCAAAACACAAGACAAGGAAAGGAAAACCAATCCCCACCACAAGAAAAAAATGGGAATGGAAAGACAAATAAGGACATCAGGAAGTGGTGCGAATTTCATAAAATCCCTTGGCACAACACTAATGAATGTCGCTCAAAGTAGTCATTGGTGGCTGAGATAAAATCTTCAGAATCAAA
The DNA here is from genome assembly GCA_001517045.1 of Pseudotsuga menziesii. Lineage (NCBI taxonomy): Eukaryota > Viridiplantae > Streptophyta > Pinopsida > Pinales > Pinaceae > Pseudotsuga > Pseudotsuga menziesii. The sequence continues at coordinate 283,721 of LPNX010402318.1, read as the reverse complement.
TCTTGATTCTGATTCAGAACCCAATGCCACAGCCAAGGACCATGGGAGGAAGATCATTGATGCAGACCCCACTTCTGCTATTGCTACCGTGCATATTCAATGGGAGGATCCTAAAGAGTCAAAGGTATAGGAGTGCCTCTTCCACTTGCAGATGTGGGTGAAGGGAAACCCACTACATTTTGTTGTTGACAACGACAGCCAAAAAAAAATAATCTCAGCAGAAGTCATCAAGAGATTGGAGCTTCTGACAACAACATACCTGCAACCTTACAACATCGGCACATCAAGAACTACATATCTCCATTACTCAACAATTACTTCTACCATATGGGATCAAGCCTTTTAGAGATGAGGTATTGTGTGATGTGGCCCCACTTGAAGTCTGTGATGTTCTTTTAGGACAACCATATAAGTGGAAGCGTCATACTGTATATGAGTCATTCCCTCGCAGTGTCATCGTTACTTTGGGAGGGAAAATCTATCGGATACCAGAGACAGTTTCACCTAAGACAGTCTCGCAAGGTAGGAATATAAGCTCCCACACCGGGAAATTATTCCTCTTCACAATTGCGTCTAAAGGAGAACATTAGATCACCTCCACATCCTCTACATAGGGTATCTATGCTCATCAGAGACAAGAAGAAAACAAAGTCATTGTTTCCTCATCCATCCGAGTACTTCTACTATGCAAGGCCATGCATTCAAGGTGTTCCTCCAAAAACAAATCATCCACACAACAGTTACATCCCTCTCGAGATGCCAAAGAAAAGAAGCCTCTTCATTTCAGCAAATGTCGCACCAGGAGATCATATCAACACACAGTTCAAGATATGATACAAGATTCGATGTAATGGAGACAAATGATTCCTAAGGAGGGAGGATTGATCCAGATGGATATCGGTGTCCAACCGCCTATTCCACTGGATCAAAACAATTGTCCATTGTGATAGTTTCCTAGTTATTTTTCTGTGGTTTTTTAGGTCCCAAACTTCTGGGGTTGTTTTGAGGCCCTAAATGAGATTTTTTGGCAATTCGGGTGGCCAATTGTTAAGATTTGGCATGCAATTGGCCACAGTCAAAAGTTGTAAATCTTGGATAGATATTCCCAACGAGCTATCGAGCACCCAAATCAGAGATCGTATGCAAAAGTTATGACCTCGGAAGTTGACTGTTCAACTTACCACCTTGGGGCCGCAAACTTTATGATGGTTCATCTTCTAAGTTTACATTTTGGACTTTTGGGGTTCTCGCCCTCATTCTTATTATAAATAGGCCCCTTTGGCCTCATTTTGTATTCAGCTTTGCACGGATGAGCGTAGTAGTCACATCTCTTCTCAGAGATAGCTACCACCATTCTAGCTATTGTATTACAGTATATTCTATTTCTGCCATTTAATAGAATATGTGTTTACTGTATCTTTGTTATCTTTGCAATATGGCTGTGTTTATGATTTTGTATATGTTATTTCATTTTGTTGACACTTAAATCCGGATCAGTGGTATCAGAGAAATCTTCTCTTTGAGTGTTTCCCGGTGCATGTCCCCAACGAGGTTCGGGTATAGAGAGTTTGGTCTCAAACTAGTTTCACTTGATCACTCTCACTGTCCCAAACGGCCTCCCATGGCGTAAGAAAAGAGAGATGATGGAGTAGGAGATCCTATCAAGTCACTACTGGAGCAAGCCCTTGCACGATAAAGGAACAAGATGATGGGTAGTTTCTCCCAAATCCTTCTACAAATATCGACAAAGGAGAATTCACCTTCAACAAGAAAGCGTTTTAGTGATGAAACCCCCTTCAAGGTACAATTTAACTTTCATATTCCTTTGTTTGAATAAAAAATCGATGCGGATGCCCTAGATAATTGGTTGAATGTTCTAGAAGGGTATTTCTCTGTCCATAATTTTTTCGACAGGGAAAAGATCACCTTTGCGCTCCTTAAAGTAGTCCCCCATGTCCAAAATTTGTGGGGTACTTGTTAGGAGAAAATATCATCAGACGATTCTGCAATGCTTGAGACAAATCCCACTTGGTCCCCTTTCATAGATATCGTCAAGGAACAGTATTACCCTATGGGAAACTATGATGATTAGTACACCAAATGGACCATTCTGCGTCAAGAGAGGGACTAGACGATGTTGGAGTACACCAAAAACTTTCATACCTTACGCAAAAATCTAGATATCAAGGACTTCGAGCGACACCTAATTCTGAAATATCACAGTGGTCTACATCGGTACATCTGAAATGAGATGGACTTCCTTGACATCTCTTCACTTAGATCTACCTATCAGTATGCTGTCAAAATCGAGGAGAAATTTCGACAAAAGAACAAGCGAGACGATGGACCTGCAAATCCACCATAGAAGAGAGGCAAGGGAAACCCTGGGTTGCAGAATAAGGGACAAGGAAAGGACAACCAATCCATGCCACAAGCAAAGAAGGGGAATGGAAAGATAAAATAAGGACACCGGGAAGTGGTGCGAATTTCATAAAAGTCCTTGGCATAACACTGATGAATTTTGCTCAAAGTAGTCATTGGTGTCCGAGATAAAATCTTCAGAATCGTATCCCGATTATGAATTAGAACCCAATACCACAACCGCAGACCATGGGAGGCAGATCATTGATGCAGACCCCACTACCACTGTTGCTACCACACATATTCAACCAGAGGATCCTAAAGAGTCATAAGTAGAGGAGTGCCTCTTCCACTCGCAAATTTGGGTGAAGGGAAACCCACTACATTTTGTTGTTGACAACAACAGCCAAAAGAACTTGATCTTAGCAGAAGTCATCAACAGATTGGAGCTTCCAATAAGACCACACTCGCAGCCTTACAACATCAGTTGGTTAAGCCAAGGACAACATATCTGCATTGCTCAACAATGCCTCCTACCATATGGCATCAAGCCTTTCAGAGACGAGGTACTATGTGATGTGGCCCCACTTGAAGTCTGTGATGTTCTTTTAAGACAACCATATATGTGGAAGCATCATGATGTATATGAGTCATGACCTCGCAGTGTCATCGTTACTTTGGGAGGAAAACTATTTCAAATACTAGAGATAGTTACACCTAACACAGTATCGCAAGGTAGGAAGATAATATCCCACACCAGGAAATTATTCATCTTCACAATTGCATCTGAAGGAGAACATCAGATCACCTCCACACCCTCTGCACAGGGTATCTATGCTCATCAGACACAAGAAGAAAAAAAATTCATTGTTTCCTCATCCATCCGAGTAACTCTATGATGAAAGGCCATGCATTCAAGGTGCTTCTCCAAAAACAAATCATCCACATAGCAGCTATAGCCCTCTCGGGATTCCAAAGAAAAGCAACCTCTTCACTTCAGTAAATGTCGCACTAGCAGATCAACTTAGAACACAGTTCGAGATATGATACATGATTCGATGCAATAGAGACCATTGCTTCCTAAGGAGGGAGGATTTATCCAAATGGAGATCGGTGTCCAACCACCGGTTCCACTGGATCAAAACAATTATCCATTGTGGCAGTTTCCTAGTTATTTTTCTACGATTTTTCGGGTCCAAAACTTTCGGGGCTGTTTAGAGAACCTAAATGATGTTTTTTGGAAATTCGGGTGACCAAATGGTTTTTGTTAGCATGCATTTGGCCATAGTTGAAATTTGTAAATATTGGATATATATTTCCAATGAGCTATCGAGCACCCAAATCGGAGATCGTATGCAAAAGTTATGACCCCGGGAAGTTGACTGTTCAACTTAGCACCTTGGGGCCGCAAACTTTATGAAGGTTCATCTTCTAGGGTTACATTTTGGAATTTTTGGGTTCTCTCCCTCATTCTTATTATAAATAGGCCCCTTTGGCCTCATTTTGTATTCAACTTTGCACGGATGAGCATAGCAGTCGTATCTCTTCTCAGAGATAGCTACCACCATTCTAGCTATTGTATTACAGTGTGTTCTATTTATGCCATTTAATAGAATATGTTTTTACTGTATCTCTATTATCTTTGCAATATGGTTGTGTTTATTATTTTTTATATTTTATTTCATTTCATTCACACATAAATCCAGATCAATGGTATCAGAGAAATCTTCTCTTTGATTGTTTCTCGGTGCATGTCCCCGAAGAGGTCTGGGTATAGAGAGTTTGGTCTTGAACTAGTTTCACTTGACCACTCTCACTGTCCCAAATGGCCTCCCATTGCAGAAGAAAAGAGAGATGATAGAGTAGGAGATCCTATCAAGTCGTTTCTCGAGAAATCCCTCACGCGACGAAGGAACGAGATGATGGATAGTTTCACCCAAATCCTTTTGTGAATGCCGACAATGGCGAATTCACCTTTAATGAGCAAGCGTTTTAGAGATGAAACCCCATTCAAGGTACAAGTTACTTTGATATTCATTTATTTGATGGAAAAATCAATGTTGATTCCCTAGATAATTGGTTGAATGTTCTAGAAGGGTATTTCTCTATCGATAATTTTTTCAACATGGAAAAGATCACATTTCCGCTCCTTAAGGAAGTCCCCCATGTCCAAAATTGGTGGGGTACTTATTGGGAGAAAATATCATCAGACGAGTCTGGAATGCTTGAGACAAATCCCAATTGGGCCTCTTTCATATATGTCGTCAAGGAACAGTATTACCTTGTGGGAAACTATGATGAGTAGTACACCAAATGGACCATTCTGTGTCAAGAGAGGGACTAGACGGTGTTGGATTACACCAACAAATTTCATACCTTGCGCATAAATTTGGGTATCGAGGACTTCGAGCGACACCTGATTCTAAAATATCATAGTGGTCTACATCAGTACATCTGAATTGAGATGGAATTCCTCGACATCTCTTCACTTGGATCTTTCTATCGGTATTATGTCAAAATTGAGGAGAAATTTTGACAAAAAGAACAAGCGAGACTCTGGACCTACGAATCCACCGCAGAAGCAAGGAAAGGGAAACCCTTTCCCGTAGAACATAGGACAAGGAAAGGACAACCAGTCCCCACCACAAGCAAAGAAGGGGAATGAAAATACAAAGAAGGACACCTAGAAGTGGTGCAAATTTCATAAAATCCGTTGACACAACAATGATTAATGTCGCTCAAAGCAGTCATTGGTGGCCGAGATAAAATCTTCAGAATCAGATCCCGATTCCGATTCAGAACCCAATGCCACAGCCGCAGACCATGGGAGGCATATCATTGATGTAGGCCCCACTACCATTGTTGGGACCACACATATTCAACTAGAGCATCCTAAATATTCAGAGGCATAGGAGTACCTCTTCCACTCGCAGATGTGGGTGAAGGGAAACCCACTACATTTTGTTGTTGACAATGACAACCAAAAGAACTTGATATCAACAGAAGTCATCAAGAGATTGGAGCTTCAAACAACACCACACCCGTAACCTTACAACATTGGTTGGCTAAGCCAAGGATGACATATCCGCATCAGTCAATAATTCCTCCTACCATATGGTATCAAGCCTTTCAGAGACGAGGTACTGTGTGATGTGGCCCCACTTGAAGTCTGTGATGTTATTTTAGGACAACCATATATGTGGAAGCATCATGTTGTATATGAGTCATGACCTCGCAGTGTCATTGTTACTTTGGGAGGACAACTCTATTATATACCAGAGATAGTTGTAACCTAACACATTCTAGCAAGGTTGGAAGATAAGCTCCCACACCAGGAAATTATTTCTCTTCACAATTGCGTCTGAAGGAGAACTCCAGATCACCTCCACACCCTCTGCATAGGGTATCTATGCTCATCAAACACAAGAAGAAAACAAATTCATTGTTTCCTCATCCATCCAAGTACCTATACGATGCAAGGCCACGCATTCAAGATGTTCCTTCAAAAACAAATAATCCACACAGCAGTTACAACCCTCTCGAGATGCTAAAGAAAAGCAACCTCTTCAATTCAGCAAATGTCCCACCGGGAGATCAACCTAACAAACAGTTCGAGATATGATACGGGATTCAATGCAATGGATACCATTGCTTCCTAAGGAGGGAGGATTGATCCAGATGGAGATTGGTGGCCAACCACCTATTCGACTGGATCAAAACAATTGTCTATTGTGGCAGTTTCCAAGTTAATTTTCTACAGTTTTTCAGGTCCCAAAATTTCGGGGATGTTTTGAGGCCCTAAACAATGTTTTTTGTCAATTCGGGTGGCCAAATGTATGACATCTCCATGCATTTGGCTTCATTCAAAATTTGTTAATCTCAGATAGATCGTTGCAATGAGCTATCGATCTCCTAAGTCAAAGATCGTATTCAAAAGTTATGACCCCGGGAAGTTGACTGTTCAACTTACCACCTTGGCGCCACAAACTTTATGACAGTTCATCTTCTAGGGTTACGTTTGTCACGTCCCCATGCCTCCGACCGGCAAAGAGGATGCGATCTGCTGGCTATAACAGACCGGGCTAAGAGCCCATGAACATGTACAGACTTAAAAATTGCCCAAAACACAATGCTGAAGGGGAGAATGCATTGCAGTATAACATGCCTAAATGCATTCCATTTAACATACACAACTACAATTGTAGATTATGCACAGCTATAATTAATTATCCTTGCACAGCGGAAACAACATCATTCAAACAAGCATTCGCTTAACATGTTCATTCCAATTTAATTAACAGTAAATATAGAATTGCAGAGGTAAAATGCACAAGATCACTTATCTTATAAAAGCTTTGCTCCGCAACCAGCTACGTCGCTGCAACGTTCCACCCAACCATAGGCCAGCGTGCTCATCAATCTCTCAGCAACGCTGCCACCCCCGAGCTGGGCATGATTCTCCAAGGAATAAAGGAACTAGCAGGCTTACACATAGCCAGGATACACAAAAACACACAGCCAAGCCAACAGAGTTGGGTTTATCAGGCCATTAAGGAGTGGAGAAGGAAAATTGCTAAGCTGGTGAGCTCATTACAGAGCCAAGAACACCTACACTCGAACTAGCCTGACCTCTAAGACACCCATCCACACCCAACACAAGGAATCAGTCCCTTCTCTGCTACACAGTCCCTCATACCCTGCATTCCCTTCCAGTGCTATTCAGGGGTGATGGAGAAGAAGGACAGCCCTCTAGTTTTGTCTGTGTGGTCTCTAGCACCAGGTTTATCAAGCAACCAAGCCAAAATCCTTACTGCTCACACAATCCAAAGACTAACCATTGCATTCAGGAAATCAATTTAGCTAACACAGCTTGAACAGTAAAAACGAATTACACAGCCCCATACGTAACAGCAAAAACGTCTCACAACATGGGGGAAAACACACAGTCCTGAAGCTTATCAGGGAAACCAACTCACAGCAGGGAAAAACGTCCCAAATAGCCAGTGCGTGAGACCCAAAAGTCAGTGAGACAGCCAAAAACGTGAATGGCTCTTCACAGCCATGGTAAAAAACACATGAAATCACAAAAACGTGAATGGAAAATGCACCAGCAGCTGCAAAAACGTGAGGAAGACAACCCATGCCCTGGCATTACAAAAACGACCTCCAATCCCTGGGAAAATTGAATCCAACAGCCAAAACGTGGGATCCAAACACACAGGAAAAACTCCAGCTGCTCCCAAAACGTGAGAAAACTGAAAAACGTGAATGCATAGCAGAATGGCATACGTTTTTGGGCATTTTTCTTGCCAAGGAAGTCAGAACACGTTTTTCAAAAATGGGTCTCTGCCCAATTCGAATTTGGTTGCCCATACTCTTCCCCTTCCATGCAATAACTGCCTCAACCACCAGCAGTCTTTCTTCAATGAAAGTGGTTGGGTAAAAACAAGAAGAAGTCACATGGGTATTTTCCCTTATTGGCTAAAGTTGGACAATTTCCCCACATCCTCACCCTTGGAAGATCATGCCCCATTCGATTTAGTTGACGCGGCCGTAGCTGGTTGTGTTCATTTTAATTAATTATAGATGCATATTTACATGATGCTGAAACTCAATATGTGCCGCATGCCCCGATATACCATCGGTGACAATTTAAATCCCAAAACATAGCATAGTCGATCAATGACGGGGCCTTGGCCTTTAGCTCCACACCATGATCATTTACAATATATACATCATATACATCTAATGTAACGGGGTCAAGACCGGGACGTGACAACGTTTTGGAATTTTTGGGTTCTCGCCCTCATTCTTATTATAAATAGGCCCCTTTGGCCTCATTTTGTATTTAGCTTTGCACAGATGACCATAGCAGTTGCATCTCTTCTCAGAGATAGCTACCACCATTCTATCTATTGTATTACAGGCAGTTTTATTTCCTCCATTTAATAGAATATGCATTTATTGTATCTCTGTTATCTTTGCAATATGGGTGTGTTTATGATTCTGTATATGTTATTTCATTTCGTGCACACATAAATCCGGATCAGGTGGCTAGCCACTGGTGCATTATGTGCAACTTCTAGTATCCTATTCTCTAGTTCTGATCCGGGTACTAAGAAGATCCTATCCTTGTAGTAGATGAGCTCATCATGTACTTTGTATGCTTCATTTTGTATTACCCCATAAAAAACACCACATGCAAACTGATTTTTTGAGTATTCAGTACCCAACTGTATTTTCCATTTAGTTGGAATTTGTTGTAAAGAGAGTGTGGGTTTGCAGGAAAGGGAATCAAACACCACATTCATATTTACCTTCTTATATTCAATGTTAAATTCATAGGATTGGAATTTTCTTACCCATTTCTTTTGTCTGTCATTGAGGTCCTTTTGGGTAAGGACGTGCCTTAGACTATTGTGATAAGTCTTCACTAAGAACTCCCCCCCCCACCGGATGCTATAAGAACTTGGCCAATGCATGCATGATGGCCAACATATCCTTGTCATAGATAGAATGCATCCTTTCATGAGGTTTCAATTTTATGCTCTCATATGAATTAGGTTGCATTTATTGCATTAAAATAGCTCAAATGCCATCCCCCGAGGCATCACACTCCAACACAAAAGGATTGGTAAAATCAGGTAATGCTAGGACCGGAGAACTACTCATTATTTCATTCATCTTTTGGAAAGCTTGGTTCATTTCCCCATCCCAACCGAATTCCCCCTTCTTAGTCAGATCTGTCAAAGGTGCAGCAAAGTTGGAGTAACCTTTGACAAATTTTCGGTAGTAGTTGCAAAGACCAATGAATCCTCTCAACTCAATGAAGTTTCTTGGGCTTGACCAATCTAGGATGGCCTTGATTTTCTCTTGGTGCACCTTGAATCCTCATTGGAAGATCACATGGCCGAGATAGAGCATCTCATACATGCCAAACTCACACTTGGAAAAATTAGCATAAAAATACTTATATGCAAGTATAGTTAGCATAACATCTAAATGGAGCAGGTGCTCCTCCCATTTCCTACTATAAATCAATTTACCATCAAAAAATACAAGGACATACTTACAGATCTTCTCATTAAACACCTTATTCATGCAATATTGGAAGGTTTTCAAAGCATTAGTCAAGCCAAATGGCATGACCAAAAACTCAAAGTGACCAAAATGACAATGATAGGTTGTCTTATATATGTCATCCTCCCTCATTCTAATTTGGTGGTATCCTAACTAAAGATCTAATTTAGAGAATAATTTTGCTCCATGCATCTCATCCACCAGCACATCAATTCGAGGAATTGGATACCGGTTCTTTATGATTTTTTAGTTCAAATCGGGTAGTCTATGCACATCCTAAGTGTCCCATCCTTCTTTTTCACTAGATCCACGAAGAAGTAAAGGGATTAGAAATTGGTATAATGAGACCCAACTCAAGGAGTTCTTTGATGGTCTTCTCAATCTCACCCTTGAATTTATTTGGATGCTTGTAGGGGTGTATTTTTATAGGAAGTGTGTCGACTTCCAGCTCAATTCTGTGCTCAATGCCATGATATGGTGGCCTACCATGTGGGAGGCTTTCAAAATCCCCCATTATGCTTATGTAACAACTTTTTATGTCTTTGGGATGGTAGGAAACATTGACTGAATTTCCTTTAGTGGTAATGTGGCATTCAGTAACCCATTCAATGTCACCATGCCTCATAATGGATCTCATAATGTTGGCAGAAATTAATTGGCTTGGGTAGGTGTTCATACCCTTCAGAACTATAGGTTGCCCTTCTACATCTTTGAAACTCATTTGGGGTATTTTGTAGTTCATGGAATGTTCCCCAATGGACTAGAACCATTGTACTCTCAACACCATGTTGGTGTCTGCAGCCTTTGACAACATAAATTTTTTCTTTCACAGTGTAATCTCCTAGATTCACTTGCAGGTTTGGAATCCACCGGTTGCATTCCATGGTATTGTTTCCTAGGATGACCACAGTGAACCTTTTAAAGGATTTAGTTGGCATATTTAGTTTCTCCATTAGGTCTGCCTCAATAAATTTGTGGGTGGAACCCCCATAAAAAAGAACTGTGATTCTTTGGCCTTGCAATACCCCTTTCAACCTCAATGTGTGGAAATGGGGCACTCCATTAAGCACTGGAATTTTGCTGCTGGTTTAAGGGGGTTTCTCCTCTTCTTCAGCTATTTCATATTCTCCATTTGTAAGTTTAGCTTCTTCCACCATCTCCTATTCAACTTCATATAACACTTCAATGTAGTGCTCCTTCCCTTTAACACACTTGTGGCATGGAACCCAAGGTTATTGGTAGGAAAAGCATATATTTTTCGTCATTAGTTCATCTCGATATTTGTAAGGGTAATATTTCTTGTCAGGGGTAGGAAAGTTCCTCACTGGAGGTATTTGATTTTGAAATTTAGGAGGCATGGAGGTCCTGGGAGGATACTTGGTCCTCAAAATTGCAACTTGTAGATCTCTAGTTCTGCTCACCGCTTCTTGCAAAGTTACGGGTCGGTAAGATTTCACTAACCCCTTTAAAGGTTATGTTAATCCTTCTATAAACAAAAGGATCAACCGTAGCCTCTGAGATATCAGTGACCATCACTGCCAATATTTGGAAATCAAATATGTAGGCTTCAAGAGTTCCAACTTGTTTGACATGTGCCATTTCTAAAAACCACTGGGAGATCAGTTGAATATACAAATTAAAAAAGTACTTTTTGTGACAAATATGCCAACTCAACGATTATCGTTGAATCATTTTCTTGAAATTTTATTGGTTCTTGAATTCCAACCCATCAATGGTTGTTTTTCTTAAGAGGCCCATTTTAGACCCCAGTATTACTCTAATAAACCACTTCTTATTGAATCATGAAATTGCACCCAAAACAATTTATACAGTGAACTCTTGCAGAATACCACAAAAATGTATAAAAACATCAAATGGCCAATACAAAAAAAAACTATGGCTAGCAGAAATCCATCACAACCATAACACAACTAATAGTTGAAAGAACTCTACACTAGACCTCATCATAATACACGAAACCCAAAACTATACATCGGAATGTTTTTAGCAAACAATATTCATAACCAAAGAACTATATTGAATATTATATTGCGAATACAAGACCCCAATGGTCTATCCATCGATAAAATGTGCCAAGAGGTCACTCTTCACAACCATATTAAAAGAGGCAAAAAAATTTGCAGTAGACCTCATTACAAATATAATAACCATAGATCTATACATCAAGATGTTTCCAGCAAACAATATTTATAACCAAAGAACTCTATTAAATATTACCTTACAAATACAAGACCCTAATGGTCTATCAATCGAAATGTTTATCCCACAGATAATCAACATGAATTGCAGTAGAAGATGGATTTTCTTTTCATAAATTATGATTGGAATAAGGTGATATGATGTATAGATGATTACATTCCATTCCTTCTTAATTGCATCTTCAACTATCCTGGATATCAAAAGGTTTCAACTTTGGTATTGTCAAGGATAAGCTTAAAATATGAAGAATGTTGAAGAACTAGGGATAACCACAACAATATGCTTAATATAGGAAGGAACTACTGAACCAAGTTGTCCCACATCTCTTCACAAAATACTCCTATGGAGAAAGTGAAATAAATAAAGAGCTAATCCACACAAAATAACTTCAAAGAGTAAAACATTTAATGATGATAAGCCCATAATAGCAAAAAATGCACGACATGATATATGAAATTATAGAGAATATGAAATATGAAGATGCTTTTACACACAAACAAGGGTAAGAAACAACATAAATATTGATCACAATATCACACCATGTGAGAAGCATAATCATTAGAAGAGTGAGGGGTTGATCCCATGATACCATGTTAGAATATTGAACAAAATATGATCAAAATAAAAATGATACAACTTATAAATGGAAAATATAGACATTAAGAAACTAATCCATAAGCATCAATTCATTTCTTTTGGTCACCATAATAAAATGTTAGAGATACATGCCCCTAAAAATGTCAAAACAAATTCCATGCAAGAAGGTTAGAAACAAATAAAATAGGAACAAAACAAACTATAGAAACATGATGATTAAACTAAGAACATAAACCCTAATGCAAAAGACAATATCCTAATGACATAAACTCCAAGATAACATAGAATAAACCAGAAATTTCTCACCAATATCGAAGTGTAACAACAACTAGAATAGAGATCTGTGAACCTACAACAAAAATAAAGATCAAAGAATCGAAACCAGTGATTTTTTCACTAAAAAGGATGCACTTGCACTCTCTATACTACGTATCACATGTGAAACACTCTTTCACTTAAAAAAATGCATGAATACACACTTATGTAAACCAAAAAGAACATTTTTCCCCAAAATGCCCAAAAAACTGTCAAAATTCTAGAAGATTGCAAACTAGTCATTGTCTCGTATGGAAACTTGCAACGACAAAAAAACTAGAGACAAAGAAAAACTAGATTTTCTAGAAAACAAATATATCCTTGATAAAAAGTTAGTATTCAAGGTATATCAACTTCGATCTACAATAAAAACTTGAAAAAATCTGAAAAAATAAATGGTGAGGGTTAGTGTTGGAAAAAAAAATCTCAAACTTGTAGAAAATGTACATATATAGAGAATAACCACAAGGTTTTGGTAGATAGCATGAAAAGTCTACAAAATATGGAGGATCCAACAAAAAATTAGAAGACAATGTTGCTTCTAAAAAAATCAATTTTTTTACCAAAGAAGGTAGAACATAGCAACTAGATCTGATACTATGTTAGAATATTGAGAGTATACATAAACATACAACCATGCATTTGTTAACATGCAAAGAAAGAATCTATTAATCTAGGCTTCTATAGATATACAAATCAACAAATAATTATGTAATAAACAAGAGACAAGAACGATACACCAGATATACGTGGTAAAACAACAAATGTGGAAACATACATGCGAGAGGTAGGTCTTCTTATTATTTATAAATCTCTATCTTACAATACATGACATATTCACATATGCATCACATCGCACTCCATCATCTCACGGTGATGTTTCTCCAACATACCCAAAGGGGTCTCCTTTATCTCTATTATATAGCTAGAGGTGTGAATATTTACATCCCGTAACACGCATGGGATAAATAGATGTCCACCTCTCTTATATAAATAACAATTATAAGATATTTTATTACATGATGGATGTGCGATAACTCTATTTTATAATATTATAGTTATTTATGACATTTAATGATATTTCACTGCCAATACCACACAAGTCATCATTACATATTCCAACAAAAAGACCCTAAGGAACATCCATAACTAACCCATCAAACAACATCCAAACTCAACCACCTTCTCAACACATGTGCCAAGGGTGTGACAAGTCAAAAGAATAAATTGGAGCATGTGAACAAGGTTCATATTAGGCCAAAAATGAATTGGTGAAGAGAGGCCACAATTAAATATTGTTTTTGTTAAGAGGGTCTTCCTATTATTTTGTGGCACATGAGATTATGCAATTTGATACCAAGGAATGCATAGACAATGTCTAAGATATTTTTTATGTAGACTAGAATAAAAATCTCGATCACAAAGGATCCATAAGTGGTTATGTGTTTAACCTATTTGGGAGAACAATCAGTTGGATGAGAAATCAACAGGTTGTAGTTGCACTCTCAACTACAGAGTTGAGTACATGGCAACAAATCATGATAATAAGGAAGTTTTATGGTTGTAAAGATAATGTTAGGCATTGGTTTTGTATAGAAAGTTGTAACATTAGAGTATGACAATCATTGTGTAATATTTCTTGCAATGAAACTTGCTTATCATTGTAAGACAAAACATATTACAGTGTAGTATCATTTTATTAGAGGCATGGTTGAATACAATAAGTTGTTGTCAGAGAAATTTGATTTCTTGAATAATATTGTAAATTCATTAACATATTTCATGAGCATTGATAAATTTTCTTGGTGCATGAAATCAATGGCCTTGGTTTCCCCAAGTAATTGATTTTGTCCTTGGGTGGGTCCCATTGAAATGTATTCAACAAGTGAGTATTGTTGGATGTGGCATGCTCTTTGAATGTATAGGTTATGCATCTTGACAAATTTTATAGGGTCTAGGGTTGTGGCCCTAGAGAATCTTTTTTTAACTCCTTATTTTTTGGAGACCATTTTAGGCATATTTTTGGGATTGTTTAGGTGGTTTCAACCCATGGATTTATCCCATTGTAATATTGGTTAAGGGATTGGGATAATTGATGTTAGAAAATACTTGGATATTGTATTTTGAATGATTAAGTTAACATAATGAGATACAAAGGTGTGACTCAGAGTTAGGCTAGTTTTTCTAGTTAAGAGTTTCTAGGGTAAATCTTATGTATGTTGTATTTGAATGTTCCATTGTTTCCTTTTGTTTTAAGATTATGTAAGCATTGTCTTTCTTGAATAGGATTATCAAATTCTTCACATAGTAAATAGAATCACACCAAGGTTTATGATTCAAAGGGAGCCACCTCTTTGATTGTGTTCTTCAATCTCGGGGATCTCCAGTTGGAATCATAAGATAAGAGAGAAGTAAAACCCATTGAATCAAATCCTAGGGTTGGTACATCCATTGGACAATATGATATGTTTGGGAAGTCGTCTACTCATGATGATAACAAGATTGTGTTGGGGTGGAAAGGGGACATGATCTAGTGATGGGTTATCCATTGATCTTAGCCATAATTAAGATATCATAAATTCTTGAGGTTGTTGAAAGGGAGGTGCCAAAAATGATTACATGAATCAAGTGATTGCAACACAATGGAGGTGAGGGTAGGAATTCTAGATCAAAATTTCATCTAGAATATACATGCAAACCTAGTCTTTGGTAAAAAAGTGTGTGATGGAATATGATTCAAACTAGATTCTGGTGGTAAGGTTGAGGATCAATTATCTTCAATGTAGGTTTATAGGTGAACTATCACAAATTATTTAAGATATTAAAACCTTCCCAACAGTGATAGGACTAAAGAGTAAAGGCCATCACTAAACGTGACTTTGCTTGATTATTCTACTAGAAGAGAAAAGAAAAGGAATTAATCAGAAACTATATATTAGGAAAGTGAAATAATTTCTTTGACCAACCCAAAATATGCACTACAATTAACTTTATTTAAAAATTCAAGGGTCTCTAGTTAGTCTCTTGGGTGGACTGAAATTAGAAAGAGGAATGAGAAAATGAGCAATGCATCAATGGTCCTCAATTAGGGGAGTTAGTAGTAGATATCCCATAAATAAGTTATTGCATTGAGAGTATTAAGGTGCATTTGCAACTTAAGTAGATGTGTCATGTTTATAACTTGAATAAACTAAATTGAAGAAAAAAGTTGCAAAAATGATAAATTGAAAGATAACCAACAATTACTATATAAAAATCTAAAAAATAATAATAATTATAAAAGTATTATTAAATGCATTTATTAAGCATCTATACTTTATCATTACACATAAATATAATCAAATTTCTACTTTTTTATCCCTCTCAATACTTGTTAAATTGATATTAAAGTAGATTTTATTGATATAAAATAACAAAATCACTATATAACCTATAGCAAATAAAATTTATAGAAAATTCTTCAAATTTAAATAAAAATTAAAATACAAAACATTAAACCTTGAGTATAATCTCTAGTTAATGTGGATTAACAAAGGTTCCATGTTGTAACCCTCTTTTGTAGACCATATTCTTCCTTTCCAATCTAAGCTCTGGTCAAGTCCCAAAGAAATTCAAGAATATAATTGATAAATTTTGTATCACTGGTAGGAATTGTTTGTGGATATCAAACATCTATGGTAGTTGAATTTGATAAGACAACAAGTACAGCCCAAGAAGTTATAATTACATGTGCATGAACTTGAAACCCCCCTATTTTCCAATAAAAATGTCGACCCACCTCCATACCGGATATCTCGTAGATATGATTCAATGTGCTAATAGGATATTGTACGATATCCATATCCATATTACCCCATTGTAAGGATTAACTTAAGAAGAAAACAAGTGATCAATACCTGCCATCAATATGTGTAATAGGAAGTTGCTTTTAAGGGTCGGTATGATTTTTACTATGGACATATTTAACTGTCTAGAAAATTCCAAAATAATTTTAGAAAGTGGGTTTATTTATAAAGTTTGAGACAGGTTTAAAAAGGTGGGATTACTTACCTATCAGTTTATAAATATCAAGACAAAATTCTAGAAGTTTGATGCTTTATATATCATTTTTACGTCGAAGACATTTTTCTCTGAGGTCGAGTTTTCGACACAGTTCCCAATTTTTGGTAGTTCCTCTGCCTAATCAAAACCATCGACGTATTTCTACACTGTTCTCTACACTCTGTCGTAATAGTATTTCCAGACGTCTATCATTTCAAAGGAGGGCACAACCATGTGCATCAGTTCGAAGGAGGGCACAACTGCCTAGAGAGAAGCAGGGCCAAAAGTATCGTTGTTTCGACGGCTCTACGCCACTCTAATACTAGCGAGGAAGTCATTTTGCCACACTATGAAATATCCGACTCCGCGGTCGGCAAGTGCTTTCCTTACGCTTCTTCCTCTTCTGTACATATCCCTTCTGGATCACATCTACTCCGCCTCTTCTGATCCTATACTAGTGACTGACGATTCCCATTCCCATGAAAATTGTAACCATGGAGTCTATTTTACTAATGGGTAAGCTATTCCATCATTTTGCAGATATTTCTCTAAGCTGATATGCATTTTTCTCATCAATTTTGTGTAGTTACGTCAATTCACTCTGAATTTGTAATGGCATTATTTATGATTTTGCAGTGGGTTTATTATCCTTCATTCTCCACAAACATAGTAACTAATTACATCTATGTATTTTCAACAAATTTATAGGTTTGAAGTAGATCTGTTTAAGAAATTTTCCATGAGCATAAGTGAGCAGGTTTCTTTCCGTAAGCTATTAATGACATAAAAAGAAGGATATTACGTATATAACAGTGAAACGGCAGTTGAGTGCATTGATAAGGGAAGAATGGAAACTCTCATCAAGTCAATCTCATCCCAAACCCTACCGATATGAAATACACAGAGGCCTTGAACTATTTAAATTATAGGCTACTCTATATAAGGCCACCTTTGCACTCTAAAATATACCACTTTTACAAGGGTGAGGAAGCGTTTGTTAAGCGGGCTCTAAGAGGGAGGTAGGAGAACGAGGCAGGGAATTGGCAGAGTTAAATGGGTGGAGTCCAATGATATTTTTGTCATGAGCTACCTTGAAATGGAGGTCAAATGGAGTTGTTATCTATTTCGGACCGGATTTTATGAAAATGAGCCTATTTCAACATAATTAGTAGAATTTTTAGACTATTGTATTTGGAAATTTTTTAGTTAGGAAAAATCTCTCCTTATTTTGGATATTTGTCTATGAATTGTTTGTGCTCTTAGACTTATGAAATGAAATTGGATCTTGATGGAAGGAAAGTAAAAATTAAACTTCATGAATTGAGACAATATTTTGCAAATTAATAATTACTTGATATATTATTCATGAGATATCCATGACTCCTTTTTAGTGCCTATACATGGGTTATGGTTTTTTATAGAGGATTTATAGTGTAAAGTTTTCATTATGATTGAGTTAATGGTCAATTGATTCAAGTCATGTAGATAAGATTGCAAAAGATGATGCAAAATTATTCTTTCCAAGGCTTGTGAAGGTATACTTACAATGAATTATTCACTATAGTTTTGAATATTTTTTTTGGATGGAAGAATTGATTTTTTTTTGTATGCAATAATTGATAACTAAAATACTTGCCGATGTCTTTTTAAAGATAATAAGATCAAATCCTATAGCTACCACTTTAAACCCACCATACTTCATCTCGTATAGGCCCTAAAAGGAGGATTAAGGCACCATGGAGGTTCTAACCTGGACATGATCAAGGAGGTATCTTTTCTCAGTGGGGCGATTAATATCGAGAAATTTATTCTCTGGTTGGAATGGATGGATCTGCAAGGCCTTCAGTGCCGACAGAAGAGCTGCCATAAGATATTTGATGCTTTCTTTGAAATGGTAATACAAGAACATGCAGAGGAGAACAAGGACGACAACGCTGCCAACAAGGATTTCATGGATGTAATGTTGGGACTAATGGAGAACGATAATATGGAGATCAAGATCACTCGAGACCACAGCTAGGTTGTCATTTTTGTAAGTCCATGATCTCTTTGATTTTGATATCTCTCTCTCAATATTAACAATTTATGGATTAAGATGAATAATATGTACTAACAATGGCAACGACCGATGATTTAAGAATTATTAATCATCCTATAATGTTATCGATCACAATAGTTTGCAAACCATTGTGAAGAAATTCCGTGACCATTATTTGGTTTTATATTAAACTGCAAGGTTTGATTTTGTAATTTGTTTGGTGAAAAATGTGAATCCAGGATATGTTGGGACCTAGAACGGACACGTTTTCTGTGACCTTAGAGTGGGCGATGTCTTTACATGCGTGTTTTTGTTTTTTGATTGTGATTTAATTGTCTCAACTCATTCCTCTCAAATACAAATCTTATTTTATACACTAAAGTAAACTAAACTTTAAACAACTTCTTATTGAATGTTGAATGTGGTATATTTCTCTTAATGCATACATACCTGTAACCTAGTGAGGTGGGAAATGGCCCCTCCATTTTCAAATTGATATTTTATGTAAATATACTTATGATATTTTATTCTTTATTTATTTATTCTTTTATATGCATATGAGGAGGACTTTTTATTTCATTTGTTTTTAATTTTCACGTTTTCTTCACACATATATTCAAGCTGAAAACTATTATGCTTCTCAAGAAAATGGAGGTGGGGCTCAAACAAAAAGATGGCGATGGGTCTTTTATTAACGAGTAGATAATTTGTTGTTTTTTTAATATTTTTTTTAAAGAAATTTTAGGCAAAGATCATTCTTTAAAGGTATGGTTCATTTTGAAGTAGTGGCTAAAGTGTTTTAATTTAATTTCTATGCAATTTTTGTGAAGATTCTCCATAAAATTATAAGTGATGTTAATCATGTTTTTGGGAAGATTCTCTATAAAATCATAAGTGATGTTAATCAAATTTAAAATACTAAATATGCCATCGCATTATAATTACCACATCAAGGTCATGAGGTTCATTGAATATGTCATCACACTATGGAAGTATATAACGCCAAAGGAATCATTCACTGGAATCCCAACCAACACAAATGAAAACACCCTTCTGCTCAAACATCATTATATGTGTTGGAAAAATATTTAAATCAATACTTGTAATTAAATTGATCAATTGCTCAATTAAATTAATTTGATGCATTTAGGCCCTTAACATTTCTAAATTTTATATTTAGGAAAATAAGCTCTTATATGTATGGTCAATGAAATCACAAACAAATACACAAGCCATCAAATTTAACCAAAAACATGAGCAATAAAAGATGGAATTCAAACAATAGAAAAGGTGCTGAGAGAACTATACAAATACGTCAACAAAATTTGTTAAGAAACTATGAAGTTTTCTTTTATTGTGTTATGTCAATCAACTTGTTTAAGATATGAAGTGACACAATAAGGAAGAGTAGTTGACTCTAAATTATTTAGATGGATAATTTGTAATCTCACATGTTAATGCAACAATGAAAAAGAACGATTTATGAACCTATGTTCAAAATGTTTAGTGTTCCCTCCAATTAACTTTAAAAGAACATTATAGTTAGCACCGATGATACTTTTTTTGTTGTAAATGATGAAGGTTCTATTTTCTTTTGTTAGTTCTTAACTCCGTAGTATAGTAATTACAATTTTTTAGATAATTGTATTTTTTATTTTATTTCTATTCTATCTCAGATGCTTAAGAACCATTTTTTTTGTTAAGCTTCAAGATATATGTGCAAGTTAAGTTAATGTTTTTATGATATCTTTGTAATATGGCTTGCATTTAAGGCTTTAAAAAACACCAAGCTTTTCTTATTATTATATTTGATTGTTTTCACAAGTGTTTAGGTACTAAATGGGTCTATCTGAAATATCGTGTTTTGAATGGGATCAACCTATTTTTGCTAACCTTTGCTTGAGAATTTTATTTCATAAACTATAAAGTTTAAGATTACTTCTAAAAATTGCTATAATTTGTAAATATTAAATCAGTCTAGTGCCTTCTTTGATTTTAAATTTGCTAATGTGAACATTTTTTTTGCTAAATTTCTCTTAGATGGACTCCATTTTCTCCCAAGACTTGATAGAAGATGTTTTTTACTATCTACACATTTTTAATCTCTTTTTTTGTATCACGGATAACCACAAATATCTTCGACATTTTATTGCACCTTTTGGGAAGATTGCTAGTATAAAGTCCAAGATAAAAAAAAGGTAATACTATTTATTATGGTGCGCTTGGTCGTCGGGTGGATCCCGAGTGGAAACGACCACATCCAACTACCCCATCCACCCGTCCTACTAGAGTTTTCCAATATAAATTATTCTATAGAATGTTAAATGTCACAGTCTAATTACTATTCGAATGTTAAAGTGCTCCACTTTCCCTATGTGTACAAAATCCTTCATCTAAGGATGGGTCAAATTTCTTTATGAAAAGTTGGGATTACACATCTAAAGTTTTATTGAGTCCTTTTATATAATTGTGGGTCCAACCATACACGAACACTCCAAAGACCATTTATAACAGAAGGTTGTGTGTGTATTTCACTTTTTGTTCTCTTCTTTTCGCCTCATTATTAACTTTCTGATTTATTCCTATGTCACCACTAGCTCTCTTGACCACATTTAGCAAGGTTTTGGATTCAGTAAGGATTTACCATGCTTTCCTTGATATTTTTCATTTGATGATGACTTGGATAGAGTTATGCTGCTATAATTGTCTACTAAAGAAGTGGTGTTTCAGGTTCATTGTTGTTACAATCTCAGGTGGAAGAACGAAGTAAATGTGTAGGGATGAAATACTTGTAGATAAGTCTCAAGTTTATATATATTATGCAAGTGAAAATTAATTTGAGACAAGTAGTTTCAGTATATATAGTTTGGTCGAGACTCCTAGTTAATTAAAGGAGATCCTGCTAGTCATTATACATCATTTTGGTCAACCTACTGAATGTATTCATGGTTTCGTAACCAATCTGGGGACCATTGATTTTGTAGCCAACTCAACAATTTTGGAACCCTTCAACGATATGCAATATGTTGGGTCATTCAATGAATTTGTTTGCTTGTTCCAAGATGATTTTAGAACCACCTCCACTCTTCACGATACGAGCACCTGGATTGACTCATGAGAACTTTTGAAAATTAACAAGATGAGCTCTATTTGGAAATTGGTTGTAATTGTACACTTCATAATTTTTCCCATGGGTGTTAATGTATAAAAAATTTGAATCCTCTCCGAGGAAATCCAACCATCAATCTTACACAAATCTATTAAATATTGTTGTAAACAAACTCTATTATATAAATATGTTATTTTCCTAATTTTGGATGTGTTAGTCATTTTTGAGTGAGTGATTGGCTTGTTCAGCTCCTGTTCCTGAAGGCAGGTCCCCTTCCAGTGATAGGTGTTTTTGTAGTTAGGATTTTCTTTGCACATTGCAGTTGATATTTCAATTATTATTTATAAATTAGAGTATTGACCATAGCCAAGCATGAGTTCTTAATTTTTGATACAATCAAGTAGTGCAATCATTTTTAATAATTATAGAACACAGAGGAATGTGTGGATTGTAATGTGGGATTTAAGAGGATAAATATGTGGTGAAAGGTCGCATTAGACATTTCTCATAATTTTGTGGCCAGTTGGTAGTGATCAAGCATGTTGAAATCCATTTAGTCCATTGCAATTAAATTTTTGTAGATGTTGGTTTCATAGAATTTATTTTCTGCAAGATTTCTGGGTTGTTAAATTAGATTATGTTATTGAATTTATTTTCGTAGCACAGTGGGATAACTTGTTGTAATCAATATACAATGCTTCCAGTTTGATTGATAAAATAATTCTTGTAGCAGTGATTTTATTAGAAATACCATTCAGCACGTAGTTGAGTTTTAATCTAGCTCTACCAATTCATTGAATTTCTATGTATTAAATATCATCCAAGTTGTATTATTTGACATAAACTTTGTCGGGTGGATCATCAGCCTCTGATACCTTGGGTTTACAATTCATGAACAAATTTCGATTAAACCTAAATTAAAGAGGTAAAGAAAAGCTTGTCAATAACAAGGCTGCATTGTTAGCTTTTCTAATCTAATTCAAGTTGATTAGGATCTTTGTCTGAAAATAATAACAAGCACAACAAGATGTATAAGATAGAGAATATACACAAGACACAAATATTTTCCTCGGGGAAGCCATAAAAGAGAAAACTCTGTAAACTTTCTCAGAATAGTTCCGTCACTAAGACAATATCACAAGATGGAAAAAACCAAGTATAAGAAGTCTTATGCAGCTCTCTCTCTCTCTCCTCCTTGATCTTCTCTCTCTCCTAATGTGAACTTGAGTGAGTGAGTGTGTGTATAAATGAGGGACGAATCCTCCCTATTTATACCCTTCAAGTGACTAACCTACTAACTTGATTGGGCTGACCTCTTACCCTAATTGGGCTGACTTCACCTAGGGGTGACCTAGGGGGACTTCAAAATAAATTTTATTATATTTAATTTGGGGAATACTTCCATAAATTACAATAGAGGGTGTACCTCAATGACCATAGACAATAATGAAATCCGAAAGGAGGTAAACACATCCCCAATGGGGGTACCACAATATACAATAATAATATATGGTCATGTCATCATAGTTGAATCATCATCAACATCATTGTCGTAGTTCTCATCTTGTCGATCATTAAATAGTGGAATCTTTCTGTCTATCTATCATAGGAAGTTTCTACAGAGCCATATTTGTTTCATATTGGGTGTAGACCTAGTCCTCATCTAGGTATTCCTCATATCTATGAGCAATTCATCACATAGGTACATACTAGGACCATTCATTACATTGTCATTGCAAACACCTAAATATCCTACTGTCATCTCATAATATCTAAATCATCTCATCATATGCACATCATTTCATCATCATACATGAAGCGTAACCCGAATGCATATCACTGACCACCTGCGTTATACCAGCATAGGAGAACATCAGGACTCATTGTGTATCAATGACAACATGTGTCTACCACAATGCGAGAATCACTCAGGAGCACACCAAGTGCATTATGTCTCTCCATGTTCAACCCACGTTCTAAGAACATAGGAGCATGCTAGGACTCATTATTTCTAAACGACGACTTGCATCTACCACTATGTGAGAACCTCCTAGGAGAACACCAAGTTCCTTTTAACCTCTCATTGTCTCCAACATGGAACCACATAAGGACTGATTACATCCAAGGACAACCTGCGTACAATTCCAGGACTGGAAAACATGTGTACCATGCCAATATTGATTACATCTAAAGACAACCTTCCAGGACTCATTACATATAAGGAAAGTCTGCGTACCAAGATAGGATTGATTACATCCAAATACGACCTGACAGGACTGATTATGTCTCGTGACAACCTATGTTCTATGCCAATACTGATTACATCCAGGGACAACTTGTATACATTCCCATGTGATATCTCATACTAGTGCATCTGCATATTCTGGTCTTCTCATCGTCTCCAACATAGGAGCTCGCAAGCTATGGACAACCTACATCTACGACCATGTGGGAACTCGTCACTCTCTCTTTCTAGGGACCTCGATCTAGAGAACACAAAGTCTCTCTCTAAAGTATTCGAACTTCACTTTGTCCAACGTCTTAGTCAACACATCCGCTATCTGCTCATCCATCTCCACGTACTGGATCTTCACTTCTCCTCTCTGCACTATACCCAATATATAGTGATACTTGATCTCTATGTGCTTCGACTTGTGATGGAATAACAGATTATATGATAACTTTGTGCAACTTTGGTTGTCACAAAATATACAATTCGCCTCTAACTCAAGATCAAACAACTTGAGCAGTAGTTTTCGATTCCATACTGCCTCACAACTAATAAGTTGCAACATATTCTTCCTTGGTTGTACTCAGCGACATGCAGGACTGCTTCTTGCTAAACCAAGAGATCATACTGGATCCCAAACTCAAGAAGCATCATGAAGTGCTCTTCCTATCAATAATTGTTTCCTTCCCAATCTGAATGAACATAATCGTGCAGGTTAATCTTCTGATTCACAACATACTTGATCCCATAATCAACTGTACCATTTAGGTAGATCAATACATGCTTTGTAACTACTAGGTGAACATGTCTCAGATCTATCAGGAACCAGCTTAGGGTGTTCACAGCAACGCATATCTCTGGTCCGGTATTCATCAGGTACATCAATGAATCAATCATCTGACGATACATTGTGGCATCAACTGTATCTGATGAATCATCACACACTAGATTCAAGTTTGATGCCATAGGTGTGGCTATTTCCTCATAGTCCAACATTCTGAATCTTTTCAGAATTTCCATTGCATACTTTCCTTGACCAAGGAAAATTTCATCTGTACTCTATCACACCTCCATGCCTAATAAATAGTGCATCATTCCCAGTTCTTTCATCTCGAACTCAGTGGCAAGATTCCTCTTTGCATCTACGATGAGTTCATCTTCTCCTGTCAGAAATAGGGCATCAACTTATAGCGTGAGAATCAACGGTCTTCCACCTTCAACCTTGAAGTAAAGGTTGGAATCTGATTTACTATTGGTAAATCTTGAGATCATCAGGAAGTTATCCATCATTGTTGTACCATGTCTTGGGTTCTTGTTTCAATCTGTACAAGGATTTCTTCAATTTGCACACTTGTGTCTTCTTTTTATGTGTCCTGAATCCTAGTAGTTGATCCATGTACACTTCCTCTTTGACTACACCATTCAAGAATGTTTTCTTAACATCCATTTGGTGTACCTTCCATTTCATTATTGAAGCCAATGCAAGTATATATATGATGAAAGTGTATCTCGCTATAGGAGAAAATGTCTCCTCCTAGTATATGCCTTCTTTCTGGGATAAGCCACGCACCATGGACCTTGTCTTGTGTTTTTCAATGTTACCATTTAAAACATGCTTGATCTTGTAGATCCACTTCAAAGTCACGGAAGACTTCTCTTCTGATCTCGAAACTATCTCTCATACATCATTCTTCATAATCGAATAGCACTCCTTGATCGTGGAATCCTTCCATTCTTTCTTTTATACACCCTCTTCTTAGTTGGAAGGTTCTTTGTTAATGATGGCACATAGTAGGGCCACATGGTTGTTGTATGGTTTGGGTATTTTCCTTTCTCTATGCATCCCATCTAGAGTGCCATACCTTTATGCATATTGTATTAGCTCTCATGCCCATGCTGGTTTTATCTTGTGGGAGTTATTCTTGTAAATTTGTTCTACGTGATCTTGTGGTTCTTCCATGTCATGATATCCATGGTCTTCTGGAATTGTTCCTTCTATTGATGTCCCTAACTTGTGTTGCTTTAGGTCACTTTGTCTTCTTCAATAGGTAGTTTTCTGTATCTAGAGTATGTTGATTCTTCATCGAATCTTACATCTCTGCTGATGTCAATATTCTTGAATCCTGGAAAGTAGATTAAGTATGCCTTTGATGCATCACTATATCCTATGAATACCCCCTTGCTCCCTGAAGGATCGATATTGTTTCTATTTTCCTTTAGGATGTGTACATACACTAGATAGCCAAATATTCTAATATGGTTGACTTCTGGTTTCTCTCCTAAGAAAGCCTCTTCAGGATTCTTGTTGTTGAGTACTCGGTGAGGAGTACAGTTCTATACATACATAGTTGTCCTTGTTGCTTCTGCCTATAAGTGCATCAGAAGATCCTCGTCATGTAGCATTTCTTTCATTGCTTCCATTATTATTTTGTTCTATCATTCTGCAACACCATTCCGTTGAGGATTGTATGGAGTGCTCAACTCCCTCTTAATCCCATATTCTCTACAGAGCTCCTTGAATTCTTCTCATGTGAATTCTCTACCATTATATGACCGTAGAGTCTTGATCTTCCTTTCAGTATGGTTTTCAACCAAAGCTTTGAATTTCTTGAACTTGTTGAAGACTTCATTTTTCCCTTTCAAGAAATATATCCAAGTATTACATGAGAAATCATTTATAAATGAAACATAGTATATATACCTGCTTAGTGAGCTGGATGACATGGGTCCGCATACATCTGAGTGGATTATATCTAGTATTAATTTTTCTTTGCTTTCACTACTAGGAAATGTATTCTTTACGTTCTTTCCTTGCACACATCCCTTGCAAATGTATTCATGCTTTGTCTATATTTTTGGAAGTCCTGAAACTTATTTGCTTGCAACTGGTAGTGCTCTATAATCAACATGTTCAAGCCTTTTATGCCATAGTTCACTTGGTTCTATGGAGTCATGAACCAATGCTTGTTCTGGTTGTCCTTTTAACTTGTACATACCTCCCTCTTGCTCTCCAATTATTGTTGCATCATCTATTGTTTTTCCTTTTGGACACATTAGGACTTGGCCATCAACAAAAGCAACTCTTGTTCCCTTTTCATCTAGTACAGAGATGGAGAGAATATTCTTCTTCAATCCTAGAACATATAGCACATATTTCATCTTCTCCCAAATTCTAGCTTGTAGGAATCTTATCCACTTCCTTTTATGGGGTATTGATAATCATCCCCAATTATTTTCACCTTGTGAGGTGACTCATGCTCAGACATATTGATGAATGATTCTTTGTATCCTGTCATATGCTTGGATTCCCCACTATCTACAAGCCAATCATTTCTTCCATGAGAGATAGTTCTCATGAGTGTTGATATTAGGACATATTCTTCATCAATTGAATAATTAGTTTATGTTTTGAGTCTCTTTATTGTTGGCTCATCATCTTCAACAATGTGAGCATGGTGTCTCTTCTTATTTGACTTCTTGTTGAAGGAGCCTCTGTTTTTGGGACAATATCTGGAGTAATGTCCCTTCTCATCATAAGTGTAGCATCGAATGTTAGAAGGATCTCTTCTGAATTTCTTTTGTATTTTGTGACGATGGTCCTCCCTTATGTTGTGATGGTGAACCTCCTTCTTTCTGTGATATCTTCTGGTGTGAAATATGAGATTTTTATCTTTAGTTGCTCCCATATTCTCTTCTCTTCTTAGGATTCGAGCTTCTTATTTTGTGCATTCTTCCTAGATTCAGTTGAAACTGATCAACCTTCTTCTGGTACATATTCCTTGAATGAACAAATCCCATGATCTAGGGAGACCATTCAAAGTGGCCATAACAATCTATCCTTCTTCTAAATTCTCTTCAAATACTTCAAGTTGTTCCTTGAATTGAGAAACCCTTGTGCAATAGGATTGCATGGTCTCTGATTTTTTTATCTTCACATTCTTCAGCTGGTTCTTCAATGTCATCTTCCAGATTATGTTGTTTTCCTTCGAACAACTTCGGTAAAGCATTGAACACTTCCGTCGGTGTATTTAAGGATGACACATGGGGGATGAGATGATCCTTAATAGAATCTGCAATGATTCTCTTGAACTTGACAAAGTTATTCGTATGGATAGCCTTATCCTTATCTCCCTTTGGTTCTGGAACTTCCTTATCGATATATTGATCCAAATCATTTTCTTCAAGGATTAGGAAGATCCTATAATTTCATGCTTGGAAGTTGTCAACTCCCACAAGTTTGTCCTCAAGCAGAGTATGATGAGTCATTTTGAAATGTGAACCTCAAATGGAAATAACAGAGATTTAGATCTTACCAATTTGAGTTTCCCGACCTAATTCTGGAGCTAGTTGACCTAGGGTTTGTTAGAGAAACCCTAATTTTCCAAACTTGGAATTTTGAATTCTTTCTGGAAATAAAGATGTGCCTTCTTGAGGTTTGTTTCTTAGCAAGGTCCTTTTCAGAGAACTGTGGAGGGAAGCCTTGAAAATTTGATGCTCTGGTTTCTTCCCATAGTGTCCCATAGTGTCTCGCAATAAAAAATTGAAAATTCTCCAAATTTTATTCTGCTTCCACCAAAAGACGAGCCCTCTTATGGTGAGTTAACCTAGCCCTCTTTTCTTGATGATATGTGGAGATAAGACCTTGAACTAGGAATCCCTAGTTTTCGCTGTTGTATAGTTCCTTCTTTCAGAGAGGCTCTTATACCATGTTAGTTTTTCTAATGTAATTCAAATTGATTAGGATCTTTATCTAAAAGAATAACAAGCACCACAAGATGCATAATATAAAGAAGATACACAAGACAGAAAGATTTTCCTTAGGGAAACCATAAAGGAGAAAACCCCACAAACTTTCTCAAAATAGTTTTGTCACTAAAACAATATCACAAGATGGAAAAACGTAAGTATAAGAAGTCTTCTACAACTCTCTCTCTCTCCTCCTTGATGTTCTCTCTCTCCTCATGAGAACTTGGGTGAGTGAGTGTGTGTATAAATGAGGAATGTGCCTCCCTACTTATACCCTTCAAGTCTCTAACATAATAACTTGACTGGGCCGACCTCTTACCATAATTGGGCCAACTTCACCTAGTGGGACTTAAAAATACATTTTATTATATTCAATTTGGGGACTACTGCCCCAACTTACAAGGAAGGGTTTACCTCAATGACCATAGACAATAATGACATCCCGAAAGGAGGAAAACACATATCCAATAGGGGTACAAAAATATACAATAATAATATACATGAGAATATATTTTGAAGTTACAATTACAACAACATGTGTGGCAGTGCGTACTTGTCCATGTTCGATTCATAGGTAAAATCTTCGGTTTGTTGTGCAAGTTGGTACTGAGGGATTTCAATGTTTCTGATCTGGATGTTGTCTATTTATATGTTTTCAATGGTTTATATTCCATGTATATTTCTTTCTGTACTAGGAATACTATTACAACTACCACGATAGCAAAGAAGTTGTCTTATAGGATCTAGCAGGTATTGCAACCAGATTGCGAGGAGGTCTTGTCAACCCAATAGTCAATGGAATTTGGCATTGGCGATTCAATAGAAAGTTTGTTGGAAATAGAGATGTACTGTGTATTTTTGTTTAGTCGAGCACTTCGTTCCTATTCCTTTGGCCTTTGTGTTTGGAAGGATATCAAAGTGGAGGGGAGATTAATAAATATAAAAAATTGAGGCATTACATTAACTAGAAGATAAGGTGAAGTTCTCGAAAAGATATGATTCATGACAGAAAGGGAGGAAAGTTTGAATCGACCACATGCTATTACATCCTAGATCCAAATATTGACAACACATCACATATTTGACAAATTTTTAAACCATGTGATAAGCATCTGGTGTGTCCTAAATGTGATAAATTCATTCTTAAAATATATAAGCTCACCATATTATTAAAACCAATCAAAATATTACACTTTTACACTGCAAAATGGATTGTTTATCTCAAAATTCCATATAAACTAATAATAGCACCTATTATGAGGTGCATGTGTAAAAATAACAATAAATGAGGTAAACCCCATTGACACAAGAAGGTAGGTAGAGTAACATATATTTTCATTGATAAAAAAAGTGTGAACTGTATTATTAATACATAAATATATTTATAAAGATATTTAGACAGAAAAGAGGTAAAACCCTCTTTTGAACTTGACAAGTGTCTAGCGCAAATTCATTTGTATGAAAAACCCTGAAACACAAATCTCTGTTGGTTTTCACTAGTTTTAAGACATGCACAAATTGCATGCAAGCCCGAAGGACGAGAATTTTTGTGAATATTGAGATGATCCATCTAGAATATTAGTTTAGTTTAGGATGTGCAGGGTCAGATTTTGGAAACTTGTATCAACGAAATATGCCCTTCAGTCATTGAAAAATTGTTTGCAAAGGATGCAAGATGAGCTTAATTATTCATAAATTTTATCCTAAATGTGGGATTTGATGTCGGTTTATAGATAATTTTGGCATCCATTTTGCCAAGTAAGAAATTAATGCAGTGGATCTCTCAGAGATAGGTTGCGAGCAAGAAATTCACACTTGTCTCGATTCTTTATCCTATCACTCTTATGCATGCATTCACATTCTACTTCAACTATTCAAGCAAGAAATTGATGCGTGAAATCAACACTTCACTAAAATACACAAATGTTCAGGAAAATGCCGAAGTCGGCTCTCCAAAAATACACAGTTCAACACAACACATGCATAAAGGCTAGCAACCCTACAAACACATGGTAAATCATTCTATTAAGCAATAAAGTAAAATGCACACAGCTTGGATCTCTCTTCTTCCGCTTCTTCAAAATATTTACAAGTAGGAACCAGAGACAAGTTTGACCTCTTCTCTGCAACTTAGAATTCTAAATGATAAAGAGCATAACCTCCTCTACATCCCTAAACTTTCTATTTAAACTAAAACTAAGACGGCCTATGTTGAATGGTGCTGCAACTGAAGACAAACGACTACGTAGCATGATGGGAAACATCCCTATCTCGAAAAAGCGGTCAGATGCTTGATCTCCACATAGGGAGTCATGACATGCAATCTTTCCTACGGCTAACAAACTCTGACTCAGCAAAATAAACAAATCAAAAAAATATGCCACAGCATGTGACCAACTCATCACATTGCTAGCATGCCACGATGCTCCTACATCAGGAAGGAGGCTACGACCCCCTTTCCTTGCTCCGTCCTACCACACTGATCCTGCGGACTTGCTAATCAGCACATGTACTGCACTGAATAATCTGTACCACATTGCACAATCTGTACCACACTGCAAAACCTGTACCACACTACACAACCACTGCTACTACTAAACACTACTCATCATTTTATCACTACTCATCAACCGATCCTTGTCCATTGTATCACACTGCTCATCAAGTAGTACAATCAACCTATCCAATCAAGCTGTATAAATCAATCATTTGAATCAATCAATCTAAGTATGCACACTAAACTTAGTCCACCTGGGTCAAACCAACTGCTCATACAACTAAGCCAATCTGAGTCAAAACAACTAAACATAAGGAAACGTGTGCCAATCTTGTTCAACTGAACCAACCTATACCAAGATGCTTGTGTACCTGTGCCAAATCAATCATATACTTGTGTTAATATAATTAAGTGCTATAATAGTCAACCAACCCTTCTTACTTGGCCTATTTCATCAAGAGACACGTTTGAGCATCCAAGAGACTTCACATACGATCAACCAAACTTTATCCAATAAAACTCAACTCAATGACACCACAACCAACCTTAATCACAGTCAAGGAATACTCGATAGTTAAACATGATATACCTCACCCAAATAACCTTAGCCAAGAAGATAAAAGACTTAACCAACTATGTCAAACTCAATCAATCTCATAAACTCTTAGACACAAAAGGATTTTTCACTCTACTCAAATCAAGTCAACAAGTCAAACAAATATCAAGCAAATAGACACTTACAACACTGTCAAAGTTTGTCATTAAAAATCAATAACAATCCAACTCCACTTAGGTCAAGGATACAATGATCAACACTTGTCAAACTGGTTTTCAAAGAAAACATTTAGGTTTATCAAAGAAATAAATCACAATATCTACTACTTACATGTCTACTTCTCATTCAATACTACACTTATACAACAGTCAAGATAAACACCAAGATCTATGCCAACAACATCCAAGATAATCATCAATATCTATATCAAGACCACATTAAGATATATGTCAAGATAACCATCACCATAGCCTCCATAACATATTCAATGAATTCAAAGATATATACCAATATATAGGCTCACATACTCAGATCAAAGATTAACTATATCCATGAGAGACATGTGCCATTACAAGACAAATCACGAAGCATGAACATTACTTTATTGAAGATCACAAGATGCAGAAAAAGTAGAAAAAACAAAATAAACTCTAAATCATGTCATCACATATCCCTCGTAACAAGCTTTCCAATGAGCCAAGAATTTCATAATTCCAATTATGTATGAGAAAGTTATGCCAATTTTAATGAAGATGCCCAAAAATTTCTCTATCACAAAATTTTGCACTCTTCTCCAATAGTTGCAAAATTCCTGAGAGAATTGATGATGAAAAAATGAAATATTTGATATTCTATTTATATAGGTTGTGGAGAAAAAATATTACCTTGGGACGACATGCAATTAAAAATTACAAATAATTAAATTTTCCTTTTTTTGGTCAGCTCACCCAAAAAGGTGGGGTACACCAACTTCAAAAATTCATATATCTTCAACCATAATGAGTTAGAATATGCTCCACATATGAAGGGAAATGGATAGACGATGACCAACTCCCTATTATGGGTTTATTTGAAAATTCTTGGTATAATACCCTTAAATTATTCAATATGTCCAGGACATCAAAGACCCCACACATGAGGGTGCCAAAGACCATACCACCAACTACAAGATTTTAAAGTCTTCATCAAAGTATTCTTCAACATATCAAGGCACGCACATGGGATCTACCTCCATCTACATCCCAATAGCCATACAACCAAAAATAAGACCATACATCATCATGGTTCAATACCCAATGCACCACATGCAAGGGTTTCAAGGACTCTTTCAAAGATAACATATAATATTTAAACAAGATACTTTCCATGGACTTCAATGACTTCAACATCATCATGTTCAAGGTCTCCATACCATTAAAAACATATCCAATGGTTCCACTATATATATTCATCACCATAAGAGTACCAACACCCCAAAATAGGGGTACAAAGACCTCACCACTAGTTTTCAACACCTTATGGGCTTCATATGCATGATCACAAGTCTACTACATGCCAATGACCGTATAGCATCCAAGGGACATCAAACCACCATATATGTGGGTTCAAGACATAAAATTTCAAGGATACCAAGGACCCCATAAGAATGGGTTCCAACATACCACCATAAGTGTGGGTTCCAAGACCTAAGTCTCCGCATGCAAGAGGATCAAGATCTAAGCTTGTGGACTAGTCAAGGACCCCACAAGAACTTAACAACGTCAAGACCATATAATGCAAGAAATGGGATTCACCATCTACACATCAAGGAATTTACACAAATGAGCCACATCATCCATCCAAAAACAAATCAAGAGACCAAAACAAGTACAAGCATAAAAGTAGCACAAATACCAGTAACCAAAGATCAACCATGAGTGAGGAACTCGACAATGGAATCAAATGGGACCAAGATACAACTTAGGGGAACTTGACCAATTCAATGGGTAACCAGGGATTTTGTCATTGTTCCAAGGCATCCAAGGGCTTCAAGCTTGGGATTGGACAAGGTCAAAAGGGCTCCTCTGACACAAACAACCACAAACTAAACACTAACCCTGAGGGGCTCCATAAGGGGTACTAAGGACTCAACAGCTGGCATCAATGACCAGACATTGTTGGCATCAATGACAAATTAATCAACAATATCCCCATTTGTCATTGATGACAACACCATACCTCCTCTTTAGATCAAGCTCCCCATGTCAACAAAACTTATCTCCCCCTTTGTCATCAATGGAAAAGGGAACATCCTTTGACCATACTGTTCCTCCTCAGGGCATGCTCCCCCTTAGGCCATGCTCCCCCTGTCATCAACTTCTCTTCCTTTTCAACTTTCTTCAAGTTTGCATTAATGGGAACAAGAACTTCTTTTGCCAATACTACTTCTCTTATCACTGATGCTACTTTGATGGACTTGTATTCTGTCACATGAATACTGTTGGAACCAACTACTATACGATACTCAAATCTGATAATCAAGTACATATACCCTTTTACACATTCTTTGTACACTTCATATTACTGGTCGATAGTCTTCAAAATGGCATTGGGTTTTTCCCGATATTTCCATCATTTTTGTTTTGATCTACTAACTTTATTCTCCATTCTTTAGTAGGCTGATGGTTGTTCACGTCATTCGATTGATCTTGCTTTCTTCTCCAAACTTTAACTTGTCCCTGCATCCTGCAATGTTTTGCAAAATGACCATAATGATAGCAATTGTAACACTGAACGAAAAACCCGTCTTGATTTCTTCCTGGAGTGACTCTGTCATGGGCTCTACAATGAATGGCTTTGTGACCATAGTTGTTACACTTGTAGCAATGACCATGGAACCTTATAGGATATCTTTGAGCAGTAACTTCCCTTGATTCTTACTGATCATGGGATCTTCTGAGAATACATGTATTATTGTTAGCATTTTCTTCTTTTACTATAGAGCTTTTACTTTGTTCAATGTTATTCTTGCTCTTCGAGCTTGTCTTTAATTGAGTAGTTGTTTTGTCTAGATCTTCCTTCAAAGAAAGGATCTACAATTCTTGTTGTTGACAAATTTCTATCTTTTCTTGGAGTTGTATAATTAAATATTCTTCTATTATCTTGTCTTCTTCTACTTGTTTGTTCAGATCAAAGATACTTTCTTCCATCTGTCCTTTTGAATTTTGATCATCCTCATGGAATTTTCGCAGTTGATATTTTAGTGCATTATTCTCCTTTCTGAGTTCTAAGAGATCCTTTTCAAATTCAAAGTTTTTCAGACATACCTCCTGTAACTCTACCTTCAAGGATTTGATTTCAAGTTCTTATTTTCTTCTTAATTTCTCCACCAATATTTCTTCAATCTTGTAGGTGCTTATCTCAATGTCTTTGTCTTGTAGCTTGCAGATCAATTCTTTCTCCTTATCTTCTAGCTATCTTTTGAGCTTGACAATTTCTTCTGATTGCTTTTCAATTTTTGTAGCCGGCTTCTCAAGTTTATCTTTCAAAGAGTTGGATATGGATTCTTTGATTTTGGTAGCTTCTCCAACTTGGAGTTTTAGATCAATTATATTTTGTGTGGCCTTCTCAGATTCTTCTTCTCATATTTGTCCAATTGCTTCTGCAATACATGGTTTTGTTCATAAATATTTTTCACTTCTTGCAAAACATTAGTAATTTCATTGTTTATCATAGTATCTGTTAGATTTCTAGCACAAATCTGAGAGCAAGGATTTTCATCACAATCTGAAGTAATGCATTCTATGAATTAAAAATGGCTCTTATCTTCTATACCTTATAAACATATCTCTTTAAAACCATTACAAACAGAGTGCTAAGGGGACATACCTTCATACTTACCTGGATCTTGTACTAACCTGTCTTTTGCTTCTTGTTCTTCATTTAGCTGATTTAATTTGATCAACAATTCTTCAATTGAGTTGTACTTTCCTATTTTCTCCTTTTGGATATCTGTTAGATCTTCAACCATGAGTTTCGTAACCTCTTCTTCTTGTTCTTTAGTGGAGTAGATCAGTTCTATTTTGAGACATAGTTCCTAAGCTGAGATGCACTTTCCTATCTTCTTCTTTTGGTGATCTGTTAATCCTTCAAGGACGGTTTCCATAGCCATTGAATTATTCTTCTTTTCTTCCTTCTGAGCTATTTTTTTCACTTTCTTTGGAGGAGTATATTCAGTAACATCTGATTTCCACATACCAATTCCTTCTTCCTCAAGATAAAATTGCATTCTTCTTTTCTAGTCGAAGTAATTTCTTCCACAAAGAAATGGCACTCCATTGATTGAGAACCCCATGGTGTGTCAAATATCTCCTTCAAGATGATAAGGATTTATGTGAAGAACCCACTCTGATACCAATTGTTGGATACAATAGGCACATAGAGAAGGGGGGTGAATTTGTGTGTGTAGTTTTTATTACTTTTTCAACTTTAACAATCAACCACTTATTCAATATTATGCATTATCACATTATCATTATATCATCATCGGCATTGTTATCATCATTATATCATTATCATCACATAGAGAGAATACCGACACCATACGCAAGATTTTTACGTGGAAACCCAAGTCCTAGGGGTAAAACCACAAAAGCCTTTTTAAAAATAGTTTTCCAGAAATAAATGGAAGGAGGAAACAACCCCCTTATTACAAAGAATTCAATTTTTCAGCTACAATTGGAAGAAGGATACAACCCCCTAATTTACAGGCTACGACTTGAAGGAAGCTCCAACTCCCTAGTTCTCCGGCTTCAACCGGAAGGAGGCTATGCCCCCTTTCATTGCCCTGTCCTTCCACTATGACAAGAAGATAGAAACTGGTGAACCACTACCGCACTGATTCTACTAATCAACACCTGTATTGCACTGCACAATATGTACCACACTGCACAACTTGTACCATATTGCATAACCTATACCATACTATACAACCTGTACAACACTGTACAACCACTGCCACTACTAACCACTACTCATCATCTGATCAATACTCTTCAATCAATCACTGTCCATTGTATCACA
This sequence comes from Pseudotsuga menziesii, assembly GCA_001517045.1. Taxonomy (NCBI): domain Eukaryota; kingdom Viridiplantae; phylum Streptophyta; class Pinopsida; order Pinales; family Pinaceae; genus Pseudotsuga; species Pseudotsuga menziesii. The sequence goes on along the minus strand of LPNX010402318.1, from coordinate 246,870 downwards.
CTGCTCATCAAGTAGTACAATCAACTTGTCCAATCAAGCTGTACAAACCAATAATATGACTCAGTCAATCCGAGTCTACACACTAAACTTAGTCCACACCTGGGTAAAACCAACTCCTCATACAACTCATCCAATCTAAGTCAAAACAACTGCACATAAGGCAAATTGTGCCAATCTTGCTCAACTGAACCAATTTGTACCAAGATGCTTGTGTACCCGTGCCAAATCAATCATATACTTGTGTTAATCTAATCAAGTGCTCTAACAGTCAACCAAACCTTCTTACTTGGCCTAGTTCATCAAGGACATGTTTGAGAAACCAAGAGACTTCACATATGGTCAACCAAACTCTATCCAATCACACTCAACTCAATGACACCACAACCAACCTCAATCACAGTCAAGTAATACTCGACAGATAAAGATGATATACCTCAACCAAATAACCTCAGTCAAGAAGATAAAATACTTAACCAACTATGTCAAACTCAATCAATCTCATAAACTCTTAGACACAAAAGGATTTTTTACTCTACTCAAATCAAGTCAACAAATCAAACAAATATCAAGCAAATAGACACTTACAACACTGTCAAAGGTTGTCATTAACAATCAATAAAAATCCAACTTCACTTAGGTCAAAGACACAATGATCAACACTTGTCAATCTAGTTTTCAAAGAAAACATTTAGGTTTATCAAAGAAATATCTCACAATATCTACTACTTACATGTCAACTTCTCATGCAATACTACACTTATACAACAGTCAAGATAAACACCAAGATCTATGGCAACACCATCCAAGATAATTATCAAGATCTATATCAATACCACATCAATATATATGCCAAGATAACCATCACCATATCCTCCATAACATATTCAATGAATTCAAATATATATACCAATATATAGGCTCACATACTAAGATCAAAGAGGAACTCTATCCATGAGAGACATGTGCCATTACAAGAGAAACCATGAAGCATGAACCATAACTTATTGAAGATCACAAGGTGAAGAAAACATAGAAAAACAAAAAATAAATCTTGATCATGTCATCCCATAGCCCTTGTAACAAGCTTTCCAATGATCCAAAGTTTTGTAATTCCAATTCCATATGAGAAAGTTATGTCAATTTTAGTGAAGATGCCCAGAAATTTCTCTGTCACAAAACTTCGCACTCTTCTCCAAGAGTTGCGAAATTCCTAAGAGAATTGATGATGAACAAGTGAAATGTTTGATATTCTATTTATATAGGTTGTGGAGAAAAATTATTACCTTGGGCCGACATGCAATTCAAAATTACAAATAATTAAATTTTCTTTTGTTTGGTTGGCTCACCCAAAAAGGTGCGGTACATCAACTTCAAAAATTCACATCTCTTCAACCACAAGGAGTTAGAAGATGCTCCACATATCAACAGAAATGGATTGATGAGGAATATTTCCCTATTATGGGTTTATTTGAAAATTCTTGGTCTAATACCCTTGAATTCTTAAATATGTCCAGGATGTCAAAGACCCCACACATGAGGGTGCCAAAGACCATATCACCAACTAGAAGAGTTTCAAAGTATTCTTCAACATATCAAGACACGTAAGTGGTCTCTACCTCCATATACATCCCAATATCCGTATAACCACAAATCGGACCATACATCATCATGGTTCAAGACCCAATGCACCACATGCAAGGGTTTCAAGGAATCTTTCAAAGATATCATATAATATTTAAACAAAATACTTTCCATGGACTTCAATAGCTTCAACATCATCATGTTGAAGGTCTCCATATCATTAAAAACATATGGAATGGTTCCACTATATATATTCATCACCATAAGAGTACCAACACCCCAAAAGAGGGGTACAAAGACCTCACTAGTTTGCAATACCTTATGGGCTTCATATTCATGATCACAAGGCTACTACATGCCAATGACCATATAGCGTCCAAGGGACATCAAACCACCATATATGTGGGTTCAAGAGATAAACTTCCAAGGACAACAAGGACCCCATAAGAATGGGTTCCAACATACCATCATAAGTGTGGGTTCCAAGACCTAAGTCTCCACATGCAAGAGGATCAAGATCTAAGCTTGTGGACTCAAGAACCCCACAAGAACTTAACAACCTCAAGACCATATAATGCAAGAAATGGGATTCACCATCAACACATCAAGGAATTTACACACATGAGCCACATCATCCATCCAACAACCAATCAAGAGACCAAAACAAGTACAAGCATGAAAATTATCACAAAGACAAGTAACCAAATATCAACCATGTGTAAGCAACTCAACAATGGACTCAAATGGAACCAAGATACAACTTAGGGGCACTTGACCAAGTCAATGGATAACCAGGGATTTTTTCATTGTTCCAAGGCCTCGAAGGGATTAAAGCTTGTGCTTGGACAAGGTCAAAAGGTCTCCTCTGACACAAAAAACCACAAAATAAACACTAACCCTTAGGGGCTCCACAAGGGACACTAAGGACTCAACAATTGGCATCAATGACCAGACACCATTGGCATCAATGAAAACTTAATCAACAATAACCTCTAGGCGTACCCATGCTACCCCATGTAAAATAAAACGGCTAGTTAAGGTTTGAGCCAACGGTGTTGCAAGGAGTGCCTTAACAGTTCACCCCATTCCCATCCCAAAATTGATTGAATATTAATAATTGAAATAAAGTATATAGATCTATTTTAATTATATTGAATTTTTTATAACATTAAACAATTCACACTTGAATATTTTTATTTCATTTTTAATGTTTTTTTTGTAAGCTAGTACCCACAAAGTTTCGAACTGGTAACCTTACGTAAAGAGTGCCTTAATAGTATACGCATTCATCATCTATACTAAACCCCATGGACTTAATAATCTAAAGGACATGGAGTTGTGATTTGATCCACTTTATATGTATGAACTGGTCACAATATTATTTAATACAATCTCTCTAGGTGCAACCACATGTTCGACCACTACCTCAAGGTGACCACATGGATTCATGCTCGACCCTCATTTAAATTGAACCTTGCCCAGTTGTGAAAAACTCCTCACTCTTCACCAATGGATCCAACCCCTTTGGGAATTTGTGTTTAAATTTGAATTTATATAAATTTGGTAATTGATTTTAATGAATGTATTGATCAAATTACAACATTGTTTATTAAAAACAAGCAATCTCATGTACATTTTTTTATGAAACTTATTTTAATCATATGTAATATAATTGAAGCAATGGTAATTCTTATAAATAACACAATATATGTGTGTGATATGTATTTCTATATATACATACATGCACATATATACGTATGTTAGTTTTCAAGGTCACTTCCGAAAAATGTTTACCCTATGTTTGGGGGTGCTTCATGTGATGTGAGGTGCATGGTCTATAGATGACCCTTGGTTGTTATGTGATGGATAGACATAATGGATTTGACTTACTTGTTGATTGCTAGACATTATATGGGCGTTCGCATGAAATCCTTCTTTAGATCATTGAAGACCTATGGATCTTGGCGATTTCTTCATGATGACCACATAGAGGATTAGTTGGTTGCTTGGAGGACACATTGATTTAAAGGAGGAGCAATGGGAATTCTCAAGGAGGATGTTGACTCCTGCATTGCATGGGGACAATTTATGGCTTGCATGGAGGCATCTTGTGCTTTACTTTAGGATGCTTGGGTTGAGGTAGTGATCATGTAGGTGTAGTGGACTCAGAGGATCACATGGATTTTGATAAGAATTGGAGCCTTGGAGGTTTGTGGTGGAGGAATGTTGGACACATCTTGTAGAGTTCTCATGCCTTGAGCATTGCTTGTTGGATGTCTTCACCTTGGATCTTGACGTGTGTCATTTAGAGAGGGAGTGCTCCACTTATGAGCCTACTTTTGTAGAGATAAGTTGCTTGAGGAGATTTAGGTCCAATTTATATTGTTAACCTCCAATACTTGTCATAAAAATAGAGGAAGGAGAGATTCCTTCATTCATTTGTCACAATTGTGTTAGAGGTGTGAGGATTGCATTGAACTAGTCTATCTTTTGTGTACTATTCATTGTATTATCTATGTTTTCCTTGGAGAGCTAGGGTTCTTGGAAAAGCTTAATGGTATTCTAGGTTTAGGGTTTCATCCTAAATGATGCAAAGAATCTAGGTTTTGTGATAAACACTAGAAATAAGCATTTTAATGTATCATTTGTGAGAGAACAATACTAATGTTTTGGAACCCTAGTGCTATTTGTTATGCTTGATTGAGGAGGAGAAGAGGAGGCATATTTCATATTCCAAGGATTACTTGCCAATGATTATGGTAGTTTGAGGATCCTTGGTGGAGTGGCAAACTACTATTACAAAATGGAGTTGTAGAATCACTGCTTTGTGTTACTACATCCCATTCTCCCTTAGTCAAGTTTTTTTCGTTGCTTCTCATTGAGATTTTGGAACCCTAGTGCTATTTGTTATGCTTGATTGAGGAGGAGAAGAGGAGGCATATTGCATATTCCAAGGATTACTTGACAATGATTATGGTAGTTTGAGGATCCTTGGTGGAGTGGCCAACTACTATTACAATACAGAGTTGTAGAATCACTGCTTTATGTTACTACATCCCATTCTCCCTTAGTCAAGTTTTTTTTGTTGCTTCTCATTGAGATTTTGTGATGTGTGTTTTGCAACAAATTTTTATCATTTTTTATTTCATAGGTTGGACAACATGCAAAACGTTTGAACATTTTATTATTATTCATTACATGATATTGGTATAATTTATATGTTGATGTCCATCCTATTTGTGTCACAACTTTATTATTTGTTCATCACTAAAATCTATCATGAATTAGAAGCGTCGTGTTGTGTTGTGGCACACTGAATTAATGTCTTGATCATACATGAATAACATCAATTAACGTCACTATACAAGTGTGATATTGCATTAGAAAAACTATGTGCTATGAAATTGTTGTTATATTTACACACAATTTCAGCTCCATTCTTCAATGGAGTTCCATTCGATCATTGAAAAGAGCGCAATATATAGTACCTTATGTGAAGAATCATAAGGTCACTGTGGAGGGAATGATAAAACCTAGTGTGAATAGTCATATGGTAATTATGAAGAGGTTGCGAGAGAGGAGAGAAAACAAATTTTGGAGGAGGTTCTCCTATGATTTAAGGAGTTATTCTGTAACTCATCTCTCTTATATGTTTTCGAGTTGTGCTCCACATTCACATTTGGTGTACATTGTGTGTGTTATCCACTAAGTTTCACTTAGGGGATTTTTCAAGTGAGCCACTAAGGATTGAATCAAATAACTTGTTCTTACTCAGTGCTCGGAAATTCCGTGGTTTCATTAGGGCCAGTTGTGGCCTCTTTTGGATGTTCACACCCTTTCGAGGGAATTGTAATAAATGAAATAGAATCAGGTTCCTTTATGTAAAATGCTTGGCCTTCTTAGAATTGGTCATCAAGGTCATCATCCTTGAGTGTTTTTTCCCTTGTTAATTATATAACGTTTTTTTAAGCGACATATATTTTTCAAGTTTTTCACTCAAAATCCTCCAAAGTCGGGATGGTGAGTTTGGTAACTTTTTTCTCAGAAAGGTTATTAAAGCCTAGGGTCTATGTATTATACCATGCTAGTCATATTTCCATAGTTTCGTGAATATCCGATAATTCCCCCTCTCGGATTTTTTATTTTTAGTTTTTTAATAAAATCATCGATAAGGTGTATTTTAATTGTAATATTTCAAAAGGTCATAAAATTGGGCCTAAGGATCCAACTTGGTCATGGGATGCTCATTTTTGGAGCCAGAGACCTAACTTTAACTCTAAACCCACTTTTGAGAGTCAAATTAGTAATTTTTCAATTATTAATTTGGATTTTATCTCCAAAATGGCTCAGAGGGTCAAATAAATGGGAAAATTGGAGAAAATCCAATTCCTAAATCAAAGGAAGCTTGTCTGGGACTTGTCTTTGAGGTGTAAAAGTTGTTGAGGATGTTGTCTTGGAAATTTATGAGCATAGAGGAGCATCTTCAACCATCAAAGGAGGGGCCCCAAATCACTTCCACAAAAGGGGGGCAAACTCACTCATGGAAGGTGGTTTTGCCACTTGGATGAAGTGGTTAGAGGAGGTAAAGGATTCCCAAAAAAAGTGGGATACCTCAATATAATTCATCCCTTCATTCCAACACTCAAGCCTTCTTCCCACCATTATCTCCACCCCCAAAACACCTTACACTTGTCAAATTCACCCCCTTGGGGTTTGAGCTTCGTTTTTGCTATAAAAGAAAGGTTTTCCTCCTTTGTTGAGGAAGGATGCAATAAACCTCTGTTATTTTGTATTGTTTCTATATTGATGAATAAAATTGCAGACTTTGGAGGTCCACTTTGTGTTCTGAGATGATTTCTCACGAATATTTGAGGTGACATTATTAAAATTTTGAATTGTTTCTTCCTTTTGCTTAAAATTGCTATTAGATCTAGCTTAGAAGGTCATCCTAAGACACAAAGTAGGAATTTACGGATGTAACTTTATTACTGGTATTTTGATTTCAAGATATAGGAGATTATTTTTTCTTACTCAGTTGTATTTCAACTCTTTCTCATTTCATGTTTTTGAATACACTAGATCTAACTTTTTATGCAGGGATTTCTCATAGATTTGTTTTGTAGATTACTTTTTCAAATGAGGAGTTGGAATCAATTGCATATTATTATTCTTTAAAAATCTCTCAAGTTTTATCTTATTTCTATAGGGTATCCAAAGATTTCATAAGAAGATCAATCGAGGATTGAAGCTGCCTTCCATCTTCTCAAAACAATTCTCTCTTCTTTTTCCGGTTACATAGTTTGAATATGCAAATTTGATAGATCTGATTTAAAAGTCTGATAATTTCAATCTAATTATTTATCATATCAAATAATTTAGATTTAGAAGTTCCTAAAAAGAATAATCTTTTACTGAATCTAAAGTTGTCATTTCAGTGCTCTAAAAACTAGTAAATTTTTCCAATCATTTGCAAGTACTGAAATTAGTTTTAGTTTTTATCTTTTATTCATTCATTGCATCATATTCTAATAATTTAACTTGCTGATTTTTAACAGGTCCAAATAAAAAGAGGAGGAAGCTCTGCTCAAAATTCGTGTTTTTGGTCTCTCGAGACACCAAAAAACCCTCCTCCATCCCTTTTCTTCTTTCCTTCTCTCCCCAACAACAGTGCCAAAAAGTGTTGCCGCCTTTCACACACCTGGGGGTTAAGTGCAACATAAATCTTCAAGATGCTAGGTGTGTCCTTGGGAGAAAGTATCGAGGCAAATTCTGATACAAGATTGTTTGCAAATTTAAGTAAATATTCAGCAACATAACATCAACACATAAAGAGAGAAAAAAATAATTGCAGATCATTTCCAAATGGATTCAAAAAAGCTGCTGAAAAGGAAATGTTTTGAAAAGTGTCTTGGAGGTTTTAATTATTAAAGATGAGTTGATTTAAGGGAAGGGGGATTCTCGGTATACTTATGAAGAACTGAGAATATGTCTGGAGAGATGACAAAATTGGTTCCTCACTCCAAAATGTGGGTTGAATCGGAGTCTCTAAGAAGGTGTTCAACACTACAACAAGGGTGTAACCTAACTGTATCTGGAGGTCACTATTCAGTAGTTCCCTCTTCCTTTGAGAAATTTTCCCAATAATGTCAAAAGGAGTTGTGTCAGATTTTTACAATTTTTAGAAGGTTGATGATTTTATTACTATGAATTAATTATTTAGATGTGAAGAATTGATAAGTGCACATTCCTGCTTTTGATTATCCCAAATCTCAGGGCAAGCCTGTGATGGGAAAGAGCATACACCAGAATGACACAATGCTTGTTCCAATTGTATACTGAGGTAAAAATATTGTGGTAGAAAATAAAAACTAAATCCTAAAAGAATCTACAAGCGATGTGTCACTTTCTGATCATCCACCAATAATCGACAATAGGCCTTTGGTTGGTGGAGAGAGCATACTTTGCGGCAATGAGCGAGGGAACAAAATTATTTGAACAAATAAAAAAATAGAAATGTTTGTGAAATATTTATGATGCATATTTTTCTTTTCACATGGCGACTCCATTGAAGGGATAAAACCCTTGTTTCTCACAAAAATTGTTGAGATTGATTGTGTAGATGAGCTCACGCAGACAGTTATTTTGTAGCTCTGTGGTTATATAAAATTCTTGCTATTGAGTAAACAATATGGATCAGGAAAGAGCTCGTATTTCCAGTGAATATCCTTCCATTAACTTCTCAAACATCCCACGATTCCCTAATTATCATAATGGTGAAGATATATCTATTCATGTACCTATATTTTGGGGAAATGAGCAACCAGAGATCTAACATGTCATATCTTTCCTTAAAATTCTAGCTGACTTCAATGTTTTGTATGAATATAATATGATTGAAATGTTTTTCAGTACTCTACGAAGAAATGCTTGTGAATAATATCTCAATAGTCTTCCAAATAAAGGCATTACTTCCTTTTCAAACTTCTTTAGAATATTCTTGAGGCAATGACATACAGGAGAGACTACAGTGGAAGATTTAGACAAGTTCCTGGAAGGGTTCCTTCATGTTTCTTTTCCTTGGATAGAGTATCATGAGGAAGACCCTAAATTACCTCATCTCATCAAGATAGGAAATGATAGGTATTGGGTCTACCTCCAAGAGATCGAAATGAAGAAGAAATCCATGATGATTCCATTGAGAATGTGCATGGAGATCCATTCATTGAAGATATTATTGAAGACCCTCCTCATGTCACATCAATGAAGAATATTGATGATTGGGAATGATTTCATGACTATTTCAGTGATGATGATCACATTTGTACTCCATATCTACCTCAGGATGAAACCATTACAGAAGCTTATAATGAAGCTTATCTTGAAAATTGTCATGTGCATAATGGAACTCCTACATGTTCTCCATACAATGATGATAGTCTGGAAGGTTTACTGCCTTATGAACTTTTTCTGAAGAATATGAGTATGAAGAGGAAGAAAAGTATAGCCTAGAGCATGATACAAGTGATGAAGATTCCCTTATGCTCGACAAAGATGTCGATGAGGATTGTTGGACATTCAAGGAAAATCCAATCTATGACATGTCTGAGGAGGAAAATAATGAACCAAAAACTTTTGATGGTTTTATTAATAATCATGCCTATGACATATCTAATGGAGGGAGTTTTGAGTCTCTTGATGGTTCTATTGAAGATCCTATATGTGAATTTTTTAAAGAAGAGAGCATGGATCTTGTGGCCTTGGGAAATTTTTATGTGGAAGATGAGCATGTGGTTTATCCATATGCTTAGTCTGAGCCATATATCAATTAGTAATGAAGACAAAGAGAAGCATTACAGTCAAGTGCTTGATACCAGTGATGAGGAATCTATCACATTTGACATAAATGGGTATGATGCCTATTGGACTTTTATTGAAAATCCAACCTATGAGACTTTTGAAAATCCCATATATGATATGTCTAGTGAGGAGAGTGTTTATTTTGAGACTTATGATCAATCAAAGTTGTACTTGATTTTTTTTAGTGAGGACTTGGAGAAGCAATATAGTGAAGAGTCAGATTGGGTTCAACTAATTGAATTTTTTTCAGCCATCGCCTTCACATATAGATGTTCCTTATGATTTGGAGCAGTTTGGTGCTTAAACACAGAGTTATCAACAAAAAAACCTTTTCGATGAGTATGATGATTTGTCTCATCATGTTGATTTGTATATCATCCCTATCTAGTCATGGATAGTAGAAGCTTGCACGAGAAGCTACTAGTTTGGGAAGAAGTTTGACAACACTATCCATGTCTATGATTTCCCGTCCATCCCACCCATTCTGGATCATCACACATGTTTGCACTTCCTAAATAAACTGTCCTTGCTTTGGTTGGTAACCAAAGAAAAGGAACACAACAGAATTTGAGCCCAAAATCCGACGGCTGCCATGTCTAAAATTCGACAATAACCTGTCGGGTATTTGACAAGCTCAATTTTTTTTGTCGTCGGTGGCGTAACGTCGGATATTTGATGCCAAGCCAAGGCTGTCAGATTTTCTATGCCACGACCGTTGGATTTCCTATAGCAAGGCCATCAGATTTCCTATGGCAATGTCATCAGATTTCCTATGGCAAGGCCGTCGGATTTCCTACGGAAAGGCCGTCGAATTTCCTACGGCAATGTCGCGGATTTCCCACGAAAAGGCCGTCGGATTTCCTACGGCAAGGCCGTCGAATTTCCTACGACAATGTTTTCAGACGAGGGCCCCAGGATGTCAAAAATGCGACGACAATCTACCGTCAGAGGCACAACAAATTCATTGGATTGACATGAAATCCAACAATAGATGCTAGGAATTGAACGTCGAATAACCAATGAGATACTGTATATTAATAATAATAAAATTGTATTCATAGTTAAAACTTGTTCAGCTATTATGTCAATGACTATCATAATGCTATAGTGTGTGCTCCTAATTCTAATTAAGGTTTTAACACGGCCTTACTATGATTGGGTTAGGGTTTTTTATAAAATACTTCACAAACATATTGTTGTATTTGGTCTTTCCATGCCCCAGTGGAAACAGTGACATAACTTTCACTCAAGCAACAAGCATACCAGGGGACATTGGATCATGTAGTCGATACGGTAAATTACTACCCAGTATTGTAATATTCTGTGGTGTATTTTCAAGACTCTAGAAATGACAAACTCCTGAAACAAAATCTCTTTGTTTCTAGTCTACCGACCAAGTATCTGAACTTATTCTAAAATATACCAGTCAGAACAAAACACAGTAAAACTTAGTAACTTTTAATGCAAAATACTCGCATAGAAACCTAATTAATTAATCCTTGAATAGTAACCTTTAGTTCGTATGCTATCTAAAATATATACTAGTCAGAACAAAACACAGTAAAAATTAGTAACTTTTAATGCAAAATACTCAGCATAGGAACCTAATTAATTAATCCTTGAATTGTAACGTTTAGTTTGTATCCTACCTACTCTAGCTGATTTCAATGGTAACTAGCATGGAACTGCATATAGAAAACCACCAAAAACATCTGTACTACCGATGGGCATATATCTATCCAAGAAAAGACCATTTTCTTAAACCCACCAAAGAAAATGTACTGGAATGTATCAAGTCGACAAATTTGCTTCTCAACAACTTGTGTACAGTTTACCAGATTTATAAAGCTGCTAACCAACACTTGTTTGGGCATCATCAAGGTAAATTATCTTGTGACAACCATACATTAAAATTAAAAGACAAAGCATACGAACTAGTAACCAGAAAAAATTAGATGTGATTGTTTTCCAAAAAAGAAGCCTTCAACCCAATAAGTGAGACTTTAAACCTAGCCCCAAAACTCCTTGATGCAAGTTCAATCCAGTACCCTAGAAGAGTACCTACAAAAAAATCAAATTACAAAAACTTGTACCAAATTAGAATATCTATCCTGAAAATGTCATTGCTTGCAAGTTATTTTAAACAAAGAGAATATTTCAAAGTGTTGGTTGTGGAGCCTAATATTCCAAATCCAGAGATATTATTCAATCGTGTTTGTAACCCAGGTGTACTGTACACTCATTCCCGCTGCCTTGGGGTTTGGGGAAGTTCCCCGAAAAAGGGGGTTTGGGGGAAGCACCCCCGAGATACGGGGGTTTGGGGTCAGCACCCCCTAGAAATGGGGGTTTGGGGGCAGAGCCCCTCAGAATTTTTTTTGGGATATGTGTTGGCCAACAGTTTTGCGGACCCATGGTATTGGGTTAACCCTAGAATTTTTCCATTGTATTTCCCCTATAAAAGAAGGAATTGTAAAACGACGGAGTATGGTATTGTATTTTATTGGAAGAGAGGCTATGAGGGCGTGAAGAGGAAGTGCAACAGTTTTGTTGTAGGTTGTATCCCTTCACCTTTCTGGATTGTAATAAAAGGACTGGCAATTTCTTTGTGGACGTAGCCCATCGTTTGGGTGAACCAAGTTATATCTGTGTCTCTCTGTAATGTTTTAATGTGTTTTGCATCTTGTTAATGATTTAACTGTATATCTGTTATTGCTCTGTGGTCCTATTTTCTAACAATTGGTATCAAAGCCAAAAGGTCTATTTGGTTGGTAAACTCACAGGAAAGAAGGGTTCCTGGTTGAGAGGGAGCAATGGCGGAAGAAGGAAAGTTTAGGGTCGAGAAATTTAACAGCCAAAACTATCAATTATGGAAGATGCAAATGGAGGACTATCTGTACCAGAAGGATCTGTACCTGCCATTGGGTGAAAAAGAAAAACAGTTGGCGGCTATGAAGGATGAAGAATGGGAGGTTCTTGACAGAAAGGCAATGGGAACAATACGGATGTGCCTGGCTTCATCAGTGGCCTTCGATATTTCGAAAGAAAAAACAACAGAGGGTGTGATGAGCGCATTGAGTAAGCTCTACGAAAAACCCTCGGCTTCTAACAAGGTATTTTTAATGAAGCGTTTATTTTTTATGAAGATGTCGAAATGTGGATCTATTGCTAACCATTTAAATGAGTTTAATACACCTACCAATCAGTTAATTTTTGTAAAAGTGAAATTTGATGATGAGGTTAGGGCTCTTCTAATCTTGTGCTCATTGCCAAAAAGTTGGAATATCTTGGTCATGGCTGTAAGTAACTCTGTCCCTAGTTCAAACACTCTTAAGTTTGATGATGTTGATGGTGTTATTCTTAGCGAGGAAATGCGAAGAAAAAGCACAGGTGAGACATCAGGTAATGCGTTGAACATGGAGAGAAGAGGGAGACAAAACGAGAGAGGAAGGAGCCCAGGAAATCGCAGCAAGTCTAAAAAGGGAAGATCCAAGTCCAGATTCGGAAAAATAGAGTGTTGGAACTATGGTAAGAAAAGACATCTAAAGAAAGACTACTGAGCACCAAACAAGAAAGTTGGGAGGCAGCAAGAGACTACTCAGGAAGCTAATGTAGCAGGTGATGTGTTACAAGATGCTTTGATTCTTGCATTAGATAATACTGGTGATTACTGGGTAGTAGATTCAGGGGCTTCATGTCATGCTACACCCCATAGGAAATTCTTTCATGATTATGTTCAAGGTGATTTTGGGCATGTGCTATTGGGGGATGATGAACCATGTAAAATTGTTGGAAAGGGTAAGGTATGGATTAAGTTAAATAATGGAAATGATTGGCTGCTAAAGGATGTAAGGCACATTCCTGCTATGAAAAGAAATCTGATCTCAACAGGGCAGTTGGGAGATAGTGGTTGTTTGTCTACGTTTGGATAAATGTGGTGGAAAATCACTAAAGGATCACTGGTAATAGAAAAATGAGATAGGTTAGGTACGTTATATTTATGTCCTCATAATACTGATTATTCTATCTCTGTAGCTTCCACAGAAATAGGTACGACACTGTGGCATCATAGGCTTGGCCACACGAGTGAGAAGGGGATGCAGATTCTCCATTCAAGGAAATTGCTTCCAAATTTGAAGCAGGTAAGTTTGGAATTATGTGAGAACTGTGTTTATGGAAAATAGAAGAGAGTTATATTTCTCAGGGTTGGGAAACAAAAGAAGAGTGAAAATTTAGAGCTTGTCCATACAGATGTATGGGGACCAGCCCAGGTACAATCTCTTGGTGGCTCTCGTTATTATGTTACTTTTATTGATGATGCAACTAGAAAAAGTTGGGTTTATTGCATTAGACAAAAATATAATGTGTTTGATACTTTTAAGAAGTGGAAAGCTTTGGCTGAGAATGAGACAGGAAAAAGGTTGAAATGTCTCAGATCTGATAATGGAGGTGAGTACTCCAGTAAGGAGTTTGACAGTTACTGTTCACACAATGGGATTCGTGGATGGAAGACAGTCCCTGGAACACCACAAGAAAATGGTGTGTCAGAAAGGATGAACATAATGATCATGGAGTGTGCAAGGTGTATGAGATTGCATGCAGGGTTGCCCTTACAGTTTTGGGATGATGCTGTAAACACTGTTGTTTATTTAATAAACAGAGGGCCTTCAAGCGCTTTGGATGGTGGCATTCCAAAGGAGGCATGGACATGTAAACATAAATTTTGGTTGTGAAGCATTTGTCCATATTGATAAAGATGATAGAAAAAATATTGAGGCTAAATCCAAGAAATGTACCTTTATTGGATACGGGGTTGATGATTTTGTTTATCGCTTATGGGATCTTAAAAATTGCAAAATCATTAGGAGTAGAGATGTAGTATTCAATGAAAAGGTCATGTACAAATATCAGTTGCAGGAAAATAAAGAAGAAAAGGAAAACATAGAGTACACAGTGCTTGATGAAATCAAAGAAAATGATGTTCCAAAGGCACCGAAAAATCAAGAGTAGCAGGAGGTACCTGAAAATCCTGCAAATGTAAGAAAATCTACCAGGTTAAGTAGACCCCCTGAATGATTCTCTCCTTCACTATATTATTTATTGATGATTGATTTTGGTGAACCAAAATGTTTTGAAGAAGCAATGCAGGTAGAAACTAGAAAGAAGTGGGAGCAAGGCATGGATGAGGAGATGGACTCATTGGTAAGAAACCAGACTTCGGATCTGGTTAAGTTGCCTGCAGGAAAAAGGGCATTGCAGAATAAATGGGTTTATAGGTTGAAGGAAGAAGATGGATGAAAGAAGCGATACGAGGCTATACTTGTTGTAAAGGGGTTTGCACAAAATAAAGGTATAGACATTGATGAAATATTTTCTCCTGTTGTTAAAATGACTTCAATTAGAACTATTTTAAGTCTAGTGGCGGTAGAAGATTTGCATCTTGAGCAGTTAAATGTAAAAACAACCTTTCTCCATGGGGATTTGGAGGAAGAGATTTATATGCAGCAGCCACAAGGGTATGAGGTCAAAGGGAAGGAGAATTTGGTTTGCAGGTTGAAGAAGAGCTTGTATGGCCTGAAACAAGCTCCAAGGCAGTGGTATTTAAAATTTGATAAGTTTATGACAGAACAAGGTTATGATAGATGTCATTATGACCACTGTGTTTATTTCAAGAGGCTATATAACAGAAGATATATTATCTTGTTATTGTATGTGGATGACATGCTTGTTGCATGGTCTAACATGCAGGATATAAATGTGCTCAAAATAAAACTAGCTAAATCATTTGCGATGAAGGATTTGGGTGCTGCAAAGCAAATCCTTGGTATGAGAATAACAAGAGACAGGAAAAATCGCAAATTGACGTTGTCTCAAGGTGAGTACATAGAAAAGGTGTTGCAGAGGTTTAGAATGCAGAATGAAAAACCGGTCAGTACACCTTTGGCTATCCATTTCAAACTAAGCAAGGATATGTGTCCAGAGACACAAGAAGAGATAGATTACATGTCCAAGATTCCCTATCCATCAGCGGTTGGAAGCTTGATGTATGCCATGGTGTGCACAAGACCAAATATTGCACATGCAGTGGGAGTTGTGAGCAGGTATATGAATAATCCAAGTAAAGAGCATTGGAAAGCAGTACAGTGGATTCTCAGGTATTTGAGAGGTACCACTTCACATGCATTATGTTTTGGAGGTTTAGACACTATTCTACAGGGATATGCTGATGCAGATATGGCTGGTGATAAAGAGAGCAGGAGGAGCACCATAGGGTATGTGTTTACTATGGGTGGAACAGCAGTAAGTTGGATTTCAAAGCTGCAACAAGTTGTTGCAGTTTCAACAACAGAAGCAGAGTATGTTGCTGCTACAGAGGCTAGTAAGGAGATTATTTGGTTGCAAAGGTTCATGGAAGAATTGGGTAAGAAGCAGGAGAATAGTAGGTTGTACAACAATAGCCATAGTGCCATTCATCTTGCAAAGAACTCAGCCTTTCATTTGAGGACTAAACATATACAACTCAAGTACCACTTCATAAGATCCGTTATAGATGAAGAACTGTTAAAACTAGAAAAGATACAGACTAGCCAGAATCCTGCAGACATGTTGACAAAGGGAGTAACCAAAGAGAAACTGAGTTGCTTCTCGGTTTCTGTTGGCCTTCAAGCATGAAGGTGAAAATAAGAAATTTTCCCAGTCCAAGGTCCAGAGCATAGTCCAGAAATTGCAGTAGTGGTGGAGTTGTTGTGATCAATATCCAAGTGGGAGATTGTTGGTTGTGGAGCCTAATCTTCCAGATCCAGAGATATTATTCAGTCGTGTTTGTAACCTAGGTGTACTGTACACTCATTCCCTCTACCTTGGGTTTTGGGGCAATGCCCCGAAAAAGGGGGTTCAAGGGCAGTGCCCCAGAGATACGGGGGTTCGGGGGCATCGCCCCCGAGAAACGGGGGTTCGAGGGTGGAGCCCCTAAGAAATTTTTTTGGGACATGTGCTGGCCAATAGTTTTGCGGACCCATGGTATTGGGTTAACCCTGCAATTTTCCCATTGTATTTCCCCTATAAAAGAAAGCATTGTAAAACGACGGAGTATGGTATTGTAATGTATTGGAAGAGAGACTATGAGGGTGTGAAGAGGAAGTGCAACGGTTTTGCTGCAGGTTGTATCCCTTCACCTTGCTAGACTGTAATAAAAGGACTGGCAATTTCTTTGTGGACGTAGCCCATCATTTGGGTGAACCATGTTATATATGTGTCTCTTTGTAATGTTTTAATGTGTTTTGCATCTTGTTAATGATTTAACTGTTTATCTGTTATTGCTCTACGGTCCTATTTTCTAACACAAAGTAGAAGCACAAAAACAAGTATTCACAAATTGTAGCTTACCTAACCGCTGTGAGAAGTAAACTCATTTTTGTAAGGAAACTATTGGGAATCAATGGGCTTGGGCCTAAGTGGACTTTGAACCTGCAAACCTAATGATGGTCCAGTTACAGTGCTCTACATAGGCATGGAAAAATAATTGCATCATAATCCTCATAAACAAGACTACTCGGCTGAGTGAAGCCTAATCAAGTGTAGCTGCCAATATGACTTTGTCTATTACATGCTATATTCCAAACTATATCAATAACCTACCACGCCTTCACCATCTATTGATAGTTTTCTCCAAAAGAGCGCAAAAAAAAACAAAAAACAAAAAAAATCACATAGTTTTCATGAAAAAAGATACTGAATGTGAATATTGCACTGCTCTAGTATTAAGTCTCACTATCAGTGATGTTGTTGGAGCAAACAACTATATTCAACATTTGATTGTTGGTTTGTGTTTGTACCACTTAAAGACTTGTATTATCTAATTATATTATGATTAATGATAATGACATGCAACCAAAATGTGACTTCCTATTATTACAGATGTTCGGCTGTTAAACCACCATAATAGATTTGTGATAATATCAATTATATAAGGTGAGTGTTGTAATATGTGAGAGATATGATAAAAAATCTCATATAGCCTCATCCATTGTATATCTAATTAAGTCTACTAAATTGGCTGGAAATTAATGATGTGATCCTCAACTTACCACATGGTATCAAAGCAAGTTAAATTATACTTGTATGGCCCCATGAATGTATGCAGTCTAGTGAAGGAAAACCAATACTTCTATGTCTCCATGAACGTATGCATACTATTCAAAGAAAACACAAAACGCAGTCTATTCAAAGAAAACACTAAACGCGGTCTATTCGAAGAAACACACTAAACGCCCGACAAATGAAAAGAATGCAGTGTGTGATAATAGGCCATCAAATAGACTTGTTATTCAAGCCAATTTTCCCCTAAATCTGATCAAAATCCAATCTGAAAATTTAAATTTGAGCAATTCTACAACTTCAGCAGCCCCAAATTGTGATATAGACTAATTGTTATGTTTTGAAACTATCCAGATGGTAACAAAAGTATGCAGTCTTGCTCTGACATTGGACCTGCCCAACTCAATGTACCTTGAAAATTGGTTGGTTGAAACTAGCAACTTCAGCTTTGGGTAGAGAACGTTTTGCTAGGTCCTGGGTGAGACCAACATTACAATTTAGATATCCCCTTGGAAAACAAGTTGAAAATCTAAGAAACATGACACATCAACTGGGCTTTGTGCCAGAGTCCGTATCCAACATGTTGAACATGTGCATTAGATGTGTCGCACATGTGCATAACGTGTGGGTGGAAAACCGACCCATGAATCCTCTCAGCAGAGAGAAAGAGCTATCTTAATTTTTTGTTGTGCAATTGATGGAGACAAATTTGCAAACCAGATTTGGCATTTCTCCAACAGCAGCATTTTTCTTGATTTATTCCACAGAAATCATGGCTCAATCATCAAAGGCAGCTGGTAAAAGTCAAAGGAAAGGAAAAAATGTCACTATTGGTGTTGCCCCCTCCTCCCAACTCTAATATTTCTACTAGTGCTATTTTTGTACTGCTGCAAGTGCAACTGCATGCAGCTTTCAATGCTGAAAATAACCCTGCTATAGCAAGACAACAACCTCAAGAAAAAAATATCCATTGTAGGCCTAGGACAAAGCTTGTTGGGGTAGGGAATGGTCTTTGTACAACACTACATACAAGAGCACCTACTTCCAAGTTCAAGGCCATCTGTCAAGCGCTGAATGTGGACTTCAACCATGTAAAAGGGTGAGTGCTACCAAACAAATGGAAATGCAAAGAAAGGGTACAATTGTCTTAGGGAAGGTGGTAGTAGCAAGTAGGAAACAGAAAAATGAGAATCCTCTTCAATTATTGGGGAAACCATCTACCAGATTTGGGAGCATAACTACAATTCAACCATAAAGAAATAGGCCAGCTTCAAGTAGCAATCGAACGGAAAAAATCTTTCAACAAAAGAAAGAAGAGGAAATTGATATTATCAATGGGTTCTTTTTCTATCAACTTCATTCATTTAATGTTGCGTGGTCCCATTTGTTTATTAAAATCTATCATGATCTAGTTAAATAGGCTCCAACCGGATATTTGCATCCCAATTTAAAGAAGGTTATAACCACAAAAAATGGGTAGACTTCTTGAAAGAAAATGGGTAGTTTTAGAAAATACAGGGATGCACAATATATGGCTAAGTTGTTCATTAAACTTATTGAAGATGTAGGTGTTGAATTTTCTGTGCAAACTATCACAGATAATATACCTGTTTGCATGCATGTGGAAGCTAAATATCCATAGATATTGCAGACACTTCACATTCTTCATTCTTTGAATTTAGCTCTTAAATCTATTGCTCTAAATGTGACATGAATGGGAAGTCTCACTAATGATCCATACTATATTCTCAATTTTTTATAAGATAAAATAAGAAAATTTTATTAATGTCCAACGAATGATCACCAATCGTATACTTAGTTTATTCCGATAGATGCATAATTAGGGGAATGTTTAGTGTCATCTCATTGCACTTGTTCTGCAAATAAGCAAATCGAGATTATCTACTTGCATTTAGAAATTCAATATCCTCTTATGCTCTTGTTCAATTGGCTCTGCACCTACTTCAAGTCAGCTCCCCTCTCCGCTTTTATTGGGTGATTCTAAGCATCCCAAGTTGCAATGGATTGCCCAAGGTGTCATGGAAATGTCAACATTATATTTAAGTTTTGAAGAGTATTCTCAAGTAACATGAGGAATACATAAACAACAACAAGACTTCCATATTCTCATTAACAAGTTCAAGGAACAACTAGGGTCACCAATACAATTCATAAAACACTGAGGTGGTCGATATCTTAATGCATCAGAAGAGGCAAATTCAAGTGTTGGAGGAAAAGTGTTTTTACCTAAGAACTACAATTAACAGTCTCCTCAAACACTCCCACTCAACGACTTCTAACCAACGGAATTTTGTAGGCTCGGGCTCTGGGGTACATAAAGAAGGTTATACACAACCAATTATTTGAAGACATGGAGTTATACATGCTACCATTTACCAACTATTTGAAGGCATGGAGTTGACAATTATATAACCACAAAAAGCAGATAGTGAACGAAAAGAAACGTAGAAGTACACTCTTAATTTCATCTATCCATTATGTATTTTATCGCATCTATGCTTGTAGTAGCATTAGGAAATGCTTAAAGGATGCAGGTAATTTTTTGAAGCATTTTTGTGAGGAACAATCAATGACGTTTCAATGGAGTTCTTGGCTCAATAAAGGGATCCTTGTTCACTCTTGAAGAGTTGAAACTCTAGAAGCAACACTAGAAGCACACTCTCAATAAATTACTCTTTCTAGATATTGCAACTCTCTCCAACTGCATCCATACCAGCAAATTGGGGGAATAGTAAATAACATAATTCTACATATTGGGTCAATATACGATTATCACAACAGCTAACAGAATAAATATTTCATGCTAGGATTTTGATACAATGAAGAAAATAGTATCTTCCAAAGGGCTCAAAATGTTTTCTTAAGTCCTCATTGGCATTATTTTTGGAAGATTTCCAATACAGTGCAATTTTTATCTGTATTAAAGCACACATCATAAACAAGCATCGAAAGATATTTCAAAGGTGTTTTCTAATGAATATGATATATGTACATATTTTCTAATGATAATGATATCTAGAGATATATGCTACTAATACATATATGAACAAGTTCAATGTATCGTATATCATTGCCAAGATTGCAATATGTATGAAACCAATTTTCAATTGGAATGGTATTTATAAGAAATACAATCAGATATGAATGCTTGAAAATTTTTATGTAACTGGATTATCTAAATACCAACTCTTGATTTCTATATCAGTATGGATGGATTGAAAAATGGTAGGTATCATACAACATCCATTCAAAAATATAATGAACAGTTCAATCATATGCAAACCAAGAAAAAGCATCCCCTACAAAACTGCATTCCTACTTTGATATACAGAATATAAGAGGACATAACTTGAGAATTATAATGTTTGAGCTTAGTCTAATGTCATATATTCATAACATCTAAATTATTGATTGGAATTTGGAAAATCTAAGCCTATCAAGCTACTATTATGATTAGTATTGTAATTGTCATAAAATTGCAAATAAATTGTGACAGAGTACAAAAAGCCGTTACAGAGATCCTTACCTTCCACATCTAGAAATCTCATCTTATATTAGGTTCAAAATAGATAAGTCAAAGTTAAGGCGAGTCGTAAGTTAAACTTGGTATGGAAAGAAGTTCATCAAAGATTAATACCAATCAAGTATGCTTGGGATTCACCAGATTGTGAGAAACACCGTTTCTGTAAAAAAAAAAGAAAAAAGAAAAAATGCATTGTAGTCTCCAAACGCAGTATAATTGCTATCATGGCCATTGGACAAGCTAGATGCGTATGCATGTTTGTGCATAGTAAAAAACATTGGTTCTACTTCAATGGCATTCAAGAAACCACACCTCGGGTAATTTTGTGATTGTCACTAATTCTAGAAACTATTCTACCACAACACCCAGTTTCTTTTTTCAAAAAACAAGCTTGTTCTTTGAAATATTCATTTCCCATAGTATTATTCGTCGCAACTCAAATTCCTAGTATATGCTGCTTGATATGGTTTCTTTTTATACAGTGTAACTCTACTACATTAAATACTAGCACAACTACACACAAATTAGTATATTTTCCAAGTGTTTTCAAATGCCTTTTTGCAATTGATAAATGCAATAATTAAACTTTCTTCATGTTCAATTTTTGTATTTTTATCATTACAAGAGCATTTAAATATGATAATTATAATTGTATCTAGAACTATATGTTGAACTCATACAATTGTTTTTTGCTTAATGGAAACCAATTAGTCAGCATCCAAGTGAACTTCTAGTCACTTTGCAATTATTTGTTCCAATTTAATTTTGTGCTAGCATCTTGCATTTCACAAATTACAGTTTTTTTTAAAGAATCTTAATCTTTGATATTTTTCCATGGTTCCAGCGGCATTCAAAAAGAAAAGAAAAAACCTTCTCATATGGGCATATGCAATACATCCAGTTGTGGTAGTCATGGAAAGACTCAATAGAGAACAAGTGGCAACAAAACAAAACAGTGAGTCCACTTTTAGATAGTTTACATTTCTCTCACTCTGCCCCTCATTTTCTTTTAATCTACCAACTAGAGATTACATTTACCCTTTGACAATATCGTTGCTCATTGTCGTATACATTTTACATTTACTATATACATAATCAATGTTGTACATTACTCTAATGATTAATTTTCCCTCTATAGAGCAAAATAAACTTCCCTGCTCCCCATCTCTCAAGCAGGCTTCAAATTCCATTGAACAAAAACCATGGAAAAGAGACAAAGTTCAATGGAAAATTACAATGTAAGCCAAGACTGCAGTAGAATGTGAAAAATTGTGCTTCTGAGAATAAAGATAAATATTTCACGACCTAGACTCAACAGAAAAGTGCAGATGAGAGGAAAATGAAATAAAAAATAAAAAAAATAAAAACAGGGAAAGGAGAGACTGAGAAGACAATGAAAGGCACGACCCATTTGAGATGTTGTCAATAACCACCCAACCAAAGGGAAATAATTGCTCAAATCATTAAATTAGCAACACAATTATATAGCTTGTACATTAGCCAACACTGCCATCAACACAACACAGGATATTCAAGGGGTGGAATTATGTTCTCTAAACACCCTCCCTAATTGCAGCTGCCTAAAGTGTAATTTCCCAAGTTAAATTTAACGAATTTATGCGTAACTGATTATAAATTTTAGGGCTTAGAGATTTTATTAAACACTTCTATCGCAAAGCTTTGATACCATTGTAAAGTTCCCAACCAAAGATAAACAAAGAAAATTTCCCAACTTCCTGGTAACTGGGTTGTGGATTTTCGTGAGACACTGTTCACACACTACTATAGCTTACCGTGTAAGTAAATCTGACCTTGGAATACACTGTATGAATAAATTTGGGTTTGGTGTTTTGTTAAGCACTTGGGTATCTACTGTTGTAGCTTCATTCTACCATTTTCATTAAATCTGGTTGCTTATTTGGTGTTAATCTTTATGTAAGTGTCTAATATTTATTTCAGATCCCATGAGTCTCCATTATTATGCCCATAAAACATATATCATGTATACCGTACAAGCAAACCCTCACAAACAAATTCTCAACGATTGAGATGTTTCAAAACACTAATTCTCAAGGATTGAGATGTTTTAGGATGGCCTAGCATATAAAATGAAAATACAATATGAGCATTTCTCTAGATATGCATAAACTCAAAATCAACATTCAGAAATATGGGCTACTTACATGCCTGGAAATGTAGAAATGCAACATATTTGACTTGTGGAAAGTCCACCAGCAAGATAACCTCTTCCACTAATCAACAACAGATTTATGATAACACTATGATGCCAATATTCAATGCCCTCCACAGAGATCAAACACCCAATTACCAAGTCGCCAATCCACCAATGAACTCGCCCTTCTTGCAGCATTTTGTAACAACAGTAAAAGTATATGATTTATTGTTGTGTATTTGATCTTTCCATGCCCCAAGACTTCTGGTGCATGTCTTTACATGCCCCAAGACTTTTGGTGAGTGAGAGGGTGATTCATAGGAAGAGAACCAAACCCTCCTCTACCTCTGCAAACCCTGACCATTGCAAACCCTCCTCTGCGTAAACACACTTGACCTTCGGCGGCACCTCTGGAGACCTCCTCTACGTGACCTCCGGAAAACCTCCTCTACATGACCTCCGGATGTGGAGGTATATTGTGTCAGCTCCGCTGTGAACTTATTGATTGGGTTCTTTGTTTCGTGGGGAAATATTGTGTCCAGACAGTTGTGGTTTTTTTTGTTTTGTTTTTTTTTTCATCGAATATCCTACGCCCTAGTGTCGGGAAATCCGACGACATATCTCTAGTGTCGGAAATCCGACGACATAGCTCTAGTGTCAGAAATCCTATGCCCTAGTGTTGAAAATTAGACGGCGCTAAAATAATTTAAAAGGCTCAGTACTTTTCATCATTACTGTTCGACCCATCTGTACGATACGTTGTATGTCGTCGGATTTCAGGTTCAAATCCTGTTGTAGAAATTTTATTTTATGTTAATAAAATGCTTAGGTGGTTACATTGGATTTTTTATTACACCTAACATTTTTACATCATGTTTAGAGTAGGAAAATAATCTCCCTAAAGTGAGCATTTACTTTATGCATTTATTTTATGTACTTAGGAATAAAGCTCTCTTTCATTAATTAGTTTTTCATTCCTTTCAATAAAACAACTTTTGGACCATTGGTTATTTTCATAAAACTTGTGCTACGAAGGTTTTCTTGTCAAGTTGAGATGTTTTTACAGGTTATATCATCCAAAGATTAAGGTATTCTCGTATCCTCTCCATTCCTAAATACCGGATCCAGAACATGTCCTGCAGTTGGAGCCAGATGTTATCCACTAAGTTGCACTTAGGGGATTTTTCAAGTGAGCCACCAAGGATCAGAACAAATCACTTGTTCTTACTCACTTCTTGGAAGTTCTGTGGTTTCATCAAGGCCAGTGGTGGCCTCTTTTGGATGTTCACACCCTTTCAAGGGAATTGTAATAACTGACATAGCATGAGGTTCTTTTATGTAAAAGGATTGGCCTTCTTAGAATTGGTCGTCATTGTCATCATCCTTGAGTGTTTTTTCCCTTTTTAATTATATGACGGTTTTTTTAGCGATAGATCATTTTCAGGTTTTTCACTCAAAATCCTCCAAAGTCGGGATGGTGAGTTTGGTAATTTTTTTCTTATAAAGGTTATTAAATCCTAGGGTCTATGTATTATGCCATGCTATTCATATTTCCAGAATTTCGTGAACATCCGATAAGTCCCCCCTTAGGATTTTTTAAATTTTAGTTTTTTAATAAAATCATCGATAAGGTGTATTTTAATTGTAATATTTCAAAAGGTCATAAAATTGGGCCTAGGGATCCAATTTGGTCACGAGGATGCTCATTTTTGGAGCCAGAGACCTAACTTAACCCCTAGACACACTTTTGAGAGTCAAATTAGTAATTTTTCAATTATTAATTTGGATTTTCTCTCCAAAATGGCTCAAAGGGTCAAATAAATGGGAAAGTTGGAGAAAATCCAATTCCTAAATCAAAGGAAACTTGTTTGGGACTTGTCTTTGAGGTGTAAAAGTTGTTGAGGGTATTTTCTGGGAAATTTATGAGCATGTAGGAGCATCTTCAACCATCAAAGGAGGGGCTCCAAATCACTTCCACGGAATTCACTCATGGAGGGTGTTTATGCCACTTGGATGAAGTGGTTAGAGGAGGTAAAGGATTTCCAAACCAACTGGGATACCTCAATATAGGTGGCAGCCCTTCATTCCAACACTTAGGCCTTCCTCCCACCATTATATCAACCCCAAAAACACCTCACACTTTTCAAATTCGCCCCCTTGGGGTTTGCGCTTCTGTTTTGCTATAAAAGCAGGGTTTTCCTCCTTTATTGAGGAAGGATGCAAGAAAACTCTACTAGTTTGTATTGTTGATATATTGATGAATAAAATTGCAGACTTTGGAGGTCCACTATGTGTTATGAGATGATTGCTTGCGAATATTTGAGGTGACATTGTTAAATTTTTGAATAGTTTCTTCCGTTTGCTTAAAATTGCTATTAAATATAGCTTAGAAGGTCATCCTAAGACACATACAGTAGGAATTTACGGATCTGAATTGCTTACTGGTATTCTTATTTCAATATATAGGAGAGTATTTGTTCATTCTCAATTGGATTTCAACTCTTTCTCATTTCCTATTTTTGAATACACTAGATCTAACTTTTTATGCAGGGATTTCTCATAGATTTGTTTTGCAGGTTACTTTTTCAAAGGAGGAGTTGAAATCAGTTGTATCTTCTTCTTGTTTGAAAATCTATCAAGTTTTATCTTATTTATATAGGGTATGCAAATATCTCATAAGAATATCAAGCGAGGCTTGAAGTTTCCTTCCATCTTCTCAAAACAATTCTCTCTTCTTTTTCCGATTACATAGTTTGAATATGCAAATTTGATAGATCTGATTTAAAAGTATGATAATTTAAATATACTTATTTATCATATCAAATAATTTAAATTTATAAGTGCCTAAAAATAATAATTTTTAGGCAATCTAAAGTTATCATTTCAGTGCTCTAAAAACTAGCAAATTTTTCCAATTTTTTGCAAGTACTGAAATTAGTTTTAGTTTTTATCTTTTATTCATTCATTCCATAATATTCTAATAATTTAAATTTCTGGTTTTCATCAGGTCCAAATAAAAAGAAGAGGAATATCTTCTCAAAATTTGAGTTTTTGGTCTCCCGAGACACCAAAAACCCCTCAGTTTTCCCTTCTTTTTCATTCCCCTTCACTCCATAAAGTTGTATAAGTATTTGGACATGTTTTATAGGTTCTAAGACATATTTTAATTCCATTTTTCTAATATTGTAATCATAAGTAATAAATAAAGAAAGGGGGATACACAACAACCACACTTCACTCCCCCTAGGGGGATTGGTAGTGTCTCTTTCATCGATTGAATTTTTCTAAAAATCACATGCACACAATATGATTTATTTGAGGATGTATTATTTAGCTATTTATTTTTCATTTCCATCTTTTAATTTGTTCAAATAATTTTGTTCCCTCACTCGTTGCCATGAAGTATGCTCTTTCCACCAACCAAAGGCTTCTTGTCGATTATTGGTGGATGATCAGAAAGTGACATATAGCTTGTGGATTATTTTAGGATTTAGTTTTTATTTGCTTCCACAATATTTTTTCTTTATTATACAATTGGAACAAACATTTTTGTCATTCCAATGTATTCTCTTGCCCATCGCAGGCTCGCCTTGAGCTTTGGGGTAATCAAAAGCATGAGGAATGCGCACTGATCAATTCTTCACATCTAAATAATTAATTCAAAGTAATAAAATCAACAACCTTCTAAACATTGTGAAAATCCAGCACAACGCCTTTTGACATTATTACGCAAATTTCTCAAAGGAAGCAGGAACTACTTAATAGTGACCTCAAGATAGAGTTAGGCTACACCCTTGTTGGTGTAGTGTTGAGCACCTTCTCAGAGACTCCGATTCAACCCACATTTCCAAGTGAGGAACCAATTTTGTCATCCCTCCAGACATATTCTCGGTACTTCATAAGTATAATGAGAATCCCCCTTCCCTTAAATCAACTCATCTTTAATAATTAAAACTGACCAAGACACATTGCAAAAGATTTCCTTTTCAACAACATTTTTAACTCCATTTGGAACTGATATGAGTACATAACAATCTTACTTTCATCTGGTTATCAATGTTGTCAATATTAATCTTTATATACTCATGTTATATGCTGTTGAATTTTTAAACAACTTTGCATCAGTCTTGCGACAAATTTATTTACCAAAAAACTCCTAAAACAACTTAATTTTGTCATTAACAACTAAAATATAAAGGGACTTAGTTGAACTCTTTCTTAGGGACCACCCCCCTTGGCTTCGTTAGGAGTTTGTCCTAATGGAGGAGTTAAAATCAAGTGACAATACTTGACTCGAGACTTTCCCTCAAGGACACACCTAGTAGCTTGAATATTTATGTTGCGCTTAACCCCCAGGTGTGTGAAAGGCGACAACAGTGTGTATTATGGCTTCTAATTATATCTTGAGGATTTGTTACATAACATAAACTAGGAAGGGGAATATTCAAAAGAAGATGCCAAGGAAAGATTTGAACTTATCAACTCTGACCCATACACCCATTCTTTCTCCTGCTCACAAGAATACCCATCCCACAACATGGCTCTTCTACACATATCTATGGGAGTGTACTTTGAAAGTTTGACCTAGCAAGATTCATATTGACCATATTCGATTTGTCCAAATTGCTAGTACCATATATAATAATATCATATCTTGGATGTTGTGTATCACCAACTGTTAAATATGCATGCACGATCACTATTTTGAAAGAGTTTAATGTTAATGTGAGGTAAATGCGATAGATTGTTCCTCGGATAAATGTTCCTTAAATTGCACCACTTTCTCTCGTTGTTTTTATTTTCATTCAACAATCTAAGTAAGCCCATCCAAAGAGGGCACATCTTGACGACTCCATTCCTAAGAGCTTAACCTCGGTGGTCCCATACATCGAACCTACAACCTCGTGATAGAGGGTCAACGACTTGGAAACAGGAAGCTCCGACCAACTTAGCTACCCATCGAGGCTACCACTTTCTCTCACTTAACCAAATTCCATTCCCAAAAATAAATTCCATATTTGAAAGAACAAATAACAATATTCTATGTTATTTATCCCTTGAAATCTCGTTCATCATGCTAACGAAGAATATCCTTAGTCTATTTTATTAACATATAAGCTATGATTATTAACAAATGCGTTATTTTAATAATATGTATTCTGGTAGTATACTTGTTATGTAGATTGGCCTAAATAGAATAACATCAATATTTTTTTATTTTTTTTATTTTCATGTTAGCTTTCATGGACGGGTTAACACAAATAAAGTGAACATTTAATATTACTTTATTCAAGGTTTTTCTAGTAGACTATAGGTTGGTGAGGTTTTTTCTATTAGACTATTCTATTGGAAAATCACTGAAAATATCACCTCAAACATGTTTATTTTAGCACTCAACTTAGAAGTGGGATTATTTCCTACTCTAGGTTAATGTGTGGGGTATTTGTCATTAGGTTTCTTTCATTGATCTTAGTAAAGCAATAGTTATTTCTCTCGTAAAGAAGTGGTTATTTATAATTGTATTTTTTTTCAATAAAAAAAGCTTATAACTTGTTATTCATATATAGAATCAAATGTACATATAAACCTTCTTCCTTCTCCAACAGATGTACATGAACCAAAAAAGGTCTTTAAATATACTAATCAGTCTTCATATAAAAACTACCTCACCCCATTAAAGTTCCCCAAAAAAGTATCCAACTATAACTTTTACCAAAATACAGTCATACCGGCAACATACACCCTATGGAACCTCCAAATACATATATAATCTTGCATCAATCATATTTCAATCCAAAAATTCTAAAAGTGAAGATAATTGAACATTTCATAATTTCTTTTGATAAAACATCAACCTCCCCATTATAAATACAATATATATAGCTAAACAGGATAACCTCAAAATTTCTACGTATGTTTATCTTAGTATTTGTATTTTTTATTTATATTTTATTTTATTCATACCTATTAATCTAACCTTTGACATTTTAACTTTATGCACAGTAATATCTCATTTACCTATTTTAATATATATAGATTTGATATAATCTAAGTTTCCTTTCCTTTTTATACTTTTCATTTAGAAAAGACAAGAGAACTTTAAAGGTATACATTATCATTAAAATAAAATGTATTCTATCCCATGGAATGTCACATATAGACGCAGTAAGATCCTATAAAGTTAAAGTTATGGTTGGTTTATTTCATCTCAATCAGTCAAGAATGGTTAAAGAACGTTTGACTAAGTGGATTCTTCGTCTCAAACCATCCGTCGAAGAATGAAACAATTGCTCAAAACGTCCATCAAGGAATAAATAATTTCCGCAAACCATCCATCGCTTCTATAGTAAACATGTCGGAATGTTTCTCTAATTTATATATTTTCAAATTTAACTGTCGTCGAATATCTGACAATATTAACCTAGTTACCATTGCAAAAAATAAACCTAATACTATATCAAAAAATAGCTTGACGTCGTCGGATATTCGACCATTAAGCGTCAGAAAACCAACCACTATATCGTCGCTTAACCGACCACTTTATTGCCGCTTAACCGACTTCACAAATATCAGATTTCTGACGATTCTTCAAGACGACAAAACCAAATTGGACAAAATAGTACTTTTCATCATTGTAATCCAACAAAAAAGTATTTTTTGTTGGATGTCGTCGGATTTTGGGTTCAAATCCTGTTGTGGGCCCAGGAGGAATTGTTTTTTCTCTACACAATCCCAATAATATTGACTCTCTTTCTTGCCATCATCAAATCATTATCTTCCATACCCATCCAGTTCCTCATTTTGAAGGCATTTTGCAATTTTTGGTCTACATCTTCTATCTCAAATAAACGGTAATGTATCGTGGGTATTGAGTACACAAATAATAGCAAATGTTTTTTAGAATACCAAAAATACAATGGTGTTGTATGCCCTCATGCTCCACATGCAAAACAATGGCATGATGTCTACACCGAGTAGAGCAACAATCGAGTTGTTACCATTCTATGCTAGAGATCTAGATACATCTTAGACCTTGCCAATGCCCTTGTTATGATTATTGACCCTTAAAATGGTTTAGATTATTTCCTTTTTCCATATTATTCTAGTGCATTAGCCTTGATTCCACAAGGTGTGTGAACAATCATTCCATGAATGCTTGTTAGTATCACATGTTATGCAAAAATGGATTTGTTTGGATTTGGTCATGGTCCTTGTGTTTGGCATATTTGTCTCATTGCTTTAATTATGCTTAGTTTTTCCTCTTCGTTCACCTTTTGGGATTTCACCAATTTTATCATGTTTTGCTCATCCTCCAAATTTTTTTATGCCATTCTTCATTTTTATGATCTCTATCTCGTGCAATTTTCTCCTTTCCTCCCTCCATTTCTATGGTTGCATCAAGAGATTCCCTTACATGTTAGTTCTCAAACATTTCACCCAATCCTAAGGTATAGTCCAAAATTCAACCAATGAAGTTTTTATGTTTCTAGGTACCCACATTTGAGTTGTCCAAACAAAGCATTTAATCTTGAATCATAGTGTACCATATTTTCTCCTTTTCATTGCCATAGCCTTCAACTAGGTATGATTGAAGGATTGTTAATGGGATACCCAAATAACTCCTTGAACTTATCTACTACCTTAGACCAACTCTTAAAATATCTTTGTCTATTGACTTTCAATTCCAGGTTCATAGGTCTTAGGGTTCCTTTAAACGTTTCCCATTTGCTTAACTAATCTCCCCCAATACCTTGCCATAGTAAATTTGTGTAAATAAGTGATCATCTTCTTTTGTTGTACCATCAAAGGTCGCCAACATTGAAATGTTTGTGCAACTCTTGGGTCTATTTCTCATTTTTTTCTCTTCATCAAAGCTAACTTTGTACTTTCTCTAATGATGTATTTCTCTCTTATTGTATCTCTTTTTTCGTTATTTGCAAGACGCATTAGAAATTTAGAAGTCTTCAATTTAGTATTCTCCAATGGCTCACGCTCATCTTGTGTTCAAATTCAATTTCAAAGAATGGCTCATCAATGTTGCATCGTTTCACATATCATGTTCTTAAAAAATTTCATTTCCCCATGATGTCTCATGATTACTACAATCTCCCATGTTCTTGTTTATCCAATCGGGTCTTTCTTAGGATTAGGGCATCCACTATTACCTTCTTTGTTTTGAGTATTCTTCATTCACGATGTTTTTCTTTGCATTCACTACATGACATCATGTAAATCAAACAATTGGTACCCTTCTAGCTCATGTTGTGACAAAACACCATGCATGTTCCCACTGACTTGGCCTTGTAGCTCTACTAGATTTCACTAATTATTATGATCCCCTCCACTATCTATTAGGTATCATTCTCTTTCCTGCAAAACATCTTCGTGAGTTCGATGCAAACGCACCCCAAACACTGAGTCTACCCAACATATACCATCCAAGTCTAATTCAGCTCCAAGTACGCTCTCTCAGCCAATTATCAATTCCTCTTCATCATTCGTAATAATTTTGTTGGAACTCGGTTTAATGATTATACAAAATACATACCTTGCATGCATCTTCAAGTCACAAACCTTCCTTGAATAGGGTTGTCTATTTGCAATCTTCATGGCTGATAAAATATCAATGACTAATACTTCAAAACATAAACATATGTCAGCAAAGAACATTACCCCTAAAAAAACTAAGTAGTGTTAGATTTTTATCATTTAAGCAATATGATATAGGATCTTATCTGAGAGAATAACATGCACAACAATAATCACAAGAGACAAGAGACACAAAGATTTTCCTCGGGGAAACCATAAAGGAGAAACCCTCGCAACTTCCTCAGAGATAGAATGAGCACTAATGGCAGCTGTAAAACCCAAAGACAAAAAAGATGATCTCCAATAAATGTTCTCTCTCTCACCTGTGTGAGATCCTCTTCTCTCACCTATGCGCTATAGTTGGGTGAGTGTGTGTGTAAAATAGAGAGGCTCACTCCCTATTTATACTAATTTCTGACTTAACAATTATTTACCAGGGTCAACATCTCTAGGAGAGTCTAATAACCCTAGTCCCCCACAACTGTGGGGACTTTGCCCTCGATCAACAAGGAGAGTTAACCTCAACTCAATTGTGGGGACTATTGCCCCGACTTACAACGTAGGGTTAACCTCAATGACTTTACATGACTTTATTATATTAATGACTCTCCCAATAGGAACATCGTGGCACAATGAAATATAAATGATTCTCCCGATAGGAATATCGGGGTACAATACAAGTGAATACATTCCGAAGTTGCAAATACATCAACACTCCCTCTTAACTAGGAAGGTATTCTCTTGACATAATACATCAGCACAAGTCTTCATCACTGGATCAAGTCTGGATCATCATCAAAGTTGGATCATCATTGGATCATCATCAAAGTTGGATCATCACTGGATCATCATCATCACTACTTCCGCTATCTCGATCAACTGGTGCTATCTCTTAATTCTTCTCATCATAGGAAGTTCTACAGAGCCAGCCCTTTTTCATGTTGGTTGTAGGCCTAGCCTCCATTTAGGTCTTCATCTTCTTCAGCACTTATATCTGACCATGGGAGGAACACATCCAACATCCATGTTAAAAAGTCCCGCCCAACACTTACATCTGACCATGGGAGGAACACATCCAACATCCTTTTCAGAAAGGCACACCCAACACTCACATCCATCGACATGGTAGGGAACACCATCTACCATCCGAGGAAAGGCCCAACACTTACATACACTGGCATGATAGGACACACCATCTATCATCCAAGGAAAGGCCCAACACTTACATCTACTGGCATGATAGGATACACCATCTATCATCCAGAGAAAGGACCAGCACTGACATCTACTGGCATAGTAGGACGCACCATCTACTATCCATAGAAAGGCCCATCACTTACATCTACTGGCATAGTATGACACACCATCTACTATCCAAAGAAAGGCCCATCTGACCCAGTCAGAAAGGCCCATCACTGACAGCTGACCCAATCAGACAGGCCCAACACTTACATCCTCTGTCATAGTATGACACACCATCTATTATCCAAGGAAAGGCCCAACACTTACATCCACTGGCATGGTAGGACACACCATCTACCATCTAGAGAAAGGCTCTGCACTTACATCGACTGCCATGATAGGACACACCATTTAGCATTTGAGGAAAGGCTCTACACTTATATCTGACCATGGGAGGACCCTCCTACCACCATGTCAGAAAGGCTCTTTACTTACATCTGACCATGGGAGGCCCAGCCTGCCATCATGTCAGAATATATCTGCACTTACGTCTGACCATGGGAGGAACCAATCCTACCACCATGTCAAAAAGGCACACGGACTCATCACTTCCCCTTGGAGGGAACCTCGATATGGAGAACACCAAGCTTCTCCCCGAAGAACTCATACTTCACTCTGGCCATTTCTAGCATAGAATTACATCAAGGTTGGTTCCCATTCTATGTCAATATCGTTAAAAAAAAAGAAACAAATTCCCTCAAGCATAGTTTACCTTTTGGTTTCAAGCTTGCATAAAAATGAAACCATTCCCTGAGCAAAGTTCCCATTTTGTGTCAAGATTGTTAAAAAATGAATCAAATGCATCCGAGCATAGTTCCTTTTTTTATGTCAAGCTCGTTAAAAAATGAAACCGATGTTTGTGAGCATAGTTCTTTTTATGTCTCAAGCTCATTAAAAAATGAAACGGATGTTGGTGAGCATAGTTCCTTTTATCTGTGTCAAGCTCGTTAAAAAATGAAACAGATGTCTGCAAGCATAGTTATTTTCTGTTTCAAGCTTGTGTAAAAATGAAACAGGTGTCCTTGAGCAGTGTTTATTTCTGGTTTCAAGCTCGTTAAAAAATAAAACCATTCCTCAAGCAAAGTTTACCTTTTGGTTTCAAGCTTGCATAAAAATGAAACCATGTTGTGAGCATAGTTCCTTTTCTTTGTGTCAAGCTCGTTAAAAATGAATCAGATGATTGTGAGCATAGTTCTTTTTCCATGTCAAGCTCGTTAAAATATGAAATAGGTTGGTGAGCATAGTTCCTTCTCTGTGTCAAGCTCGTTAAAAAATGAAACAGATGCCTGTGAGCATAGTTATTTTTCTCTGTGTCAAGATCGTTAAAAAATGAAACAGATGCCTACGAACATAGTTCTTTTTCTCTGTGTCAAGCTCGTTAAAAAATGAAACAGATGCCTGTGAGCATAATTCCTTTTTGTTGTGTCAAGCTGGTTAAAAAATGAAATAGGTTTGTGAGCATAGTTCCTTTTCTCTGTGTCAAGCTCATTAAAAAATGAAATAGAGGTCTATGAGCAAAGTTCCCATTCTATGTCAAGCTCGTTAAAAAATGAAATTGATGTCCTCAAGCATAGTTTACCTTTTGGTTTCAAGATTGGATAAAAATGAAACCATTCCTGAGCATAGTTCATTTTCTATTTCAAGCTCGTTAAAAAATAAAGTAGGTTTCCTTAAGCATAGTTTACATTTTGGTTTCAAGCTTGCATAAAAATAAAACCATATTTCAAGCATAGTTATTTTCTGTTTCAAGCTTGCGTAAAAATGAAACAGGTCATTTTGAGCATAGTTCTTCTTCTGTGTCAAGCTCGTTAAAATATGAATCAGATACCCTGAGCATTCTTCCAACTGATCTTCGAGCTCATTAAAAACAGTAAGATAGTGCTGAGCTTACTTTTCATTTTTTGTGCTCTGGTTAAAACATAAAAAGTGGTTTGAGCTTAGTTTATTACTTTTTCACGGTCTGGATTCAAACATGAAAAATGTCAATGGAGTCTTCTTTAATCTCTTTTTGGACTCTTAAAATGTGAAAATATAGCCAAGTGAACTTGTCTTCTTCATGCTCATAAAAGGAGTTGAAGAGTCATCTTCCTAGTGATAGTTTACCCCTTTGTCGGACCAGGGGGAACTACTTACGAAAAAGGTACACTCCAGCCACTCATGACTATAAGAGTTCTCTTGGGTATTATTTTATATTTTTTTGGGCCCTACGGACTAAATTACACGAAAAAGGACCCTTCAGAGTCTTCTTTAGTTTGTTCAGACTCTCTAAACATGAACTACACCGAGTTTTCTTTCATTGGACTCATTAAATTAAACATTGAAAGATCCATTTTTGGGAATGAACCCCTCCTTTCTCAGGTTCGTAAAACATATGAGTTTGAACTTGTCCGAATGACAAGCAATATCGAGCGTTTGTTACCCTCTTCCAGCTCATTAAAAAGCAAAGAGGCACTCATCAGTCATGATGGGTAAATTAAGGCCAGAAGGGAAATACATTTCTTTTGCAATTAATGGCAGTTATTAGTCACCTTTGAACATGGCACTTGTTTGCATTTCATTCAGTCAATTGAGTATTCAACTTGTCTCTGAGTCGATCCACTTTCATGAGTCATGCCACTCCTTTGAGTATTTTAAAAAATGCATTGTCCTTTGTCGCATTGTGTTCCGCCTCGTCAAGTCAATGCTGCCAAGTCTTTGGTCGTGCCACCCGATGTTCAAAGGGAAGTCATGTTAAGATTTTACACCTATAGTCAAAACAAATTTTTGTGTCAGTTAGTTTTGATTCAGTCATATGGTTACATCATACTCAAAATTCCATAACTTTGTTCCTAGTTTCGTGTCGTCGATGTGGGATTCATCATGGCCCTCTTTCGACAAGAATATTCCTGTCGACATCAGCTCATCATCCATGAATTAGTCTTAGAAACAAGATTAGTACCTTAAGTTATGTATGCCTTAGTGACAGATTCGCTCGCTCTCGACATAGGTTCACATCATTGAACTTTGATCAAAAGATTCGACTGAGTGTTCGACATCAAATCATCTATTCACACTTAGGAGATTGTACTAGGGTACCTTGGGAATCATTTACATTAATGGTGATCTCCCTCGCACTTGTTAACGGTTCTCATCATTGACCAGTAATCAAGTGGTTTCTACCATGTTCGAAATCAAGACATTGTAATCACATGGATAGAATTGCACTTTGTGGAAAATGAGATGAAGAACCTGGGTATCTGTTAAAAGCACTCATTGCTTTCCCCAGGTTGTGATGGAGTATTTTGTATGAGTCCTAGAATGGATCCACATTGTATGTTCATGGTTGTGCTCAGATTTGTGTCTGTATGACATAGATCTACATTGTATGTCTAGTAGCTATGTCCAAGTTTGAGTCTTCTACACATGGATCTACGTTGTATTTTAGTAGCCACGACTTTTTTGTATCTTGCATGGATCTGTGTTGTGTTGGTCGGCAGCCATGTTGCGAGTCATTCGAGACAAATGTAAAAGGTGCTATAGAAAGTTTGTGATGCTTGAGAAGTTCCAACCTTTAGACCTTTGCCTCAATACTATACC
Source organism: Pseudotsuga menziesii (assembly GCA_001517045.1). Classification (NCBI taxonomy): domain Eukaryota; kingdom Viridiplantae; phylum Streptophyta; class Pinopsida; order Pinales; family Pinaceae; genus Pseudotsuga; species Pseudotsuga menziesii. Next base: position 210,214 of record LPNX010402318.1, on the reverse strand, counting down.
TTGTTCTTTCAAAGTATAATGCCTATCGTTTCTCTCTAGCCATCATACTTTGGGGGGAATCTCTGTTACACCGAAATCTTGTTACCATCATGTTATGAGATAGGTATTCCTTTGTTTTCTCTCAAATTTTTCCCTAGAGAAATGACAGGAAAAAATATCCCCTTACATTTTTTCCTTGTTTTGAGCTGGTAACGCTCTTTCCCCATTGACAAAAAGCGTTACCCAAGAAGCAAAGAGCTGGTACCACTCTTGATACATGAGAAAAGAGCGATTCCACCACTTCTTGCCTTAATACAAGAAGCATTGCCCCCTTAGCACTGCCTGTTTGCTTCATTGGAGGAGCGATGCTCGAGTTTTCAAGGAAAAAAGAGAAGATCCAAGAGGCTTCTTGAAGCTTACCTTCATGGAGTCTCATCCCTATGGTTTAGGAACTAGCTAGAGCTCGATATCCTCCCTTTTAGGATCTTATATCCACCTCACCCATGAGATCCTCAACCATACCTATCCTCCCATGCCTTTAAATACTAGTTCATCCCCCATGGGAGAAAGGAGGAAGAATTGTGTTGCACACCCAAACTCTGTCAAAATCATTCTTGAGTCTATTGGAGGCAAGGATCCGTTGGATGGGACTCTCAACACCAAGGCATCAAGGTTGTAGTCTTTCCAATCATTGTTAATAAATAATGTTTTCTCTTTCCCATATATGTTGTATATGTGTATGTATTGCTTGACTCCTTGGTCACAAGCATAGATCTAGTTTCTATATCTTGTATGCTATTGTTGTCTTCTATTTTTGCAGGTAAACAAAGGGAAAATCTTTAAGGATAGTGAAGACATCTGTTAATAGAAGAAGCATGGCATCCCATTCAAGTCTTTAAACAGATCTAGGGAGAGTCTAGCATTCTGTGTTTGTGTTTTATTCTAGATCTGAACCATTCAGACTAGGGAACCATCTCCTGTCCACAGGAGGTGCGTATTTCTGGCTAACAGATGGCACATAGTAGGGCCACGTGGTTTTTGTATGGTTTGGGTATTTTCCTTTCTCTATGCATCCCATCTAGAGTGCCATACCTTTATGCATCTTGTATTAACTCTCATGCCCATGCTGGTTTTATCTTTTGGGAGTTATTCTTGTAAAGTTGTAGTACAGGCTCTTGTGGTTCTTCCATGTCATAATCTTCATGGTCTTCTAGAATTGTTCCTTCTATTTCATGTCTCGGACTCGTTTTGCTTCAGGTTCTTTGTCTTCTTCAATATGTAGTTTTCTGTATCTAGAGTATGTTGATTCTTCGTCGAATGTTACATCTCTACTAATGTTGATCTTCTTGAATCCTGGAAAGTATATTAAGCATGCCTTTGATGCATCATTGTATCCTATGAATACCCCCTTGCTCCCTGAAGGATCGATATTGGTCCTATTTTCCTTTGGGATGTGTATATACACTGGAAAACCAAATATTCTGAGATGGTTGACTTCTGGTTTCTCTCCTAATAAAATCTCTTCAGGAGTCTTTTTGTTGAGTACTCGGTGAGGAGTGCGGTTCTATACATACATAGTTGTCCTTGCTGCTTATGCCTATAAGTGCATTGGAATATCCTCGTCATGTAGCATTTCTTTCGTTGCTTCAATTATTGTTTTGTTCTATCATTCTGGAACACCATTATGTTGAGGATTGTATGGAGTGCTCAACTCCCTCTTAATCCCAGATTCTCTGCAGAGCTCCTTGAATTCTTATGAGGTGAATTCTCTGCCATTATCTAACTGCAGAGTCTTGATCTTCCTTTCAGTATGGTTTTCAACCAAGGCTTTGAATTCCTTGAACTTGTTGAAGACTTCGTTTTTCCCTTCCAAGAAATATATCCAAGTCTTACATGAGAAATCATCTATAAAGGAAACATAGTATACATACCCGCTTAGTGAGCTAGATGACATGGGCCCGCATACATCTGAGTGAATTATATCTAGTATTCTTTTGCTTTGCTTTCACTACTAGAAAATGTATTCTTTAAGTACTTTCCTTGCGCACATCCCTTGCAAATATATTCATGCTTTGTCTATATTTTTGGAAGTCCTGAAAATGCTTTGCTTGCAATTGGTAGTGCTCTATAGTCCACATGTGCAATCCTTTTATGCCATAGTTCACTTAGTTATATGGATTCATGAACCAATGCTTGTTCTGGTTGTCCTTTTAACTTGTACATACCTCCCTCTTTCTCTCCAATTATTGTTGCATCATCTATTTTTTTTCCTTTTGGACACATTAGGACTTGGCCATCAACGAATGCAACTCTTATTCCCTTTTCATCTAGTGCAGATATGGAGAGAAGATTCTACTTCAATCCTAGAACATATAGCACTTCTTTCATCTTCAAAGATTTCTTGAAGTCTAGTTTGTAGGAATCTTCTCCACTTCCTTTTATGGGGTATTGATAATCATCCCCAAACATATCCTTGGATGCCCCACTATCTACAAGCCAATCATTTATTCCATGTGAGATAGTGCTCGTGAGTGTTGAGATTATGACATATTCTTCATCATTTGAAGAATCAGTTTATGTTTTGAGTCTCTTTATTGTTGGTTCATCATCTTCAACGATGTGAGCATGGTGTCTCTTCTTATTTGACTTCTTGTTGAAGGAGCCTCTGTTTTTGGGACAATCTCTGGTGTAATGTCCCTTCTCATCACAAGTGTAGCATCAAATGTTATAAGGATCTCTTCTAAATTTATTTTGTATTTTGTGACAATGGTCCTCCCTTTTGCTGTGATGGTGATCCTCCTTATTTCTGTGATATCTTCTGGTGTGAACTATGGTATTTTTATCTTCAGTTGCTCCCATATTCCCTTCTCTTGTTAGGATTCGAGCTTCTTCTTGTGTGCATTCTTCCTAGATTCAATTGAAATTGATCAACCTTCTTATGGCACATATTCCTTGAATGAATAAATACCATGATCTATGGAGACCATTCAAAGTGGTCATAACAATCTATCCTTCTTTTGCATTCTCTTCAACTACTTCAAGTTGTTCCTTGATTTGAGAAACCCTTGTGCGATAGGATTGCATGGTCTCTGAGTTTTGTATCTTCACATTCTTCATCTGGTTCTTCAATGTCATCTTCTAGTTTATGTTATTTCCTTTGAACAACTTCGGTATAGCATTGAACACTTCCTTCAGTGTATTCAAGGATGACACATGGGGAATGAGATGATCCTTAATATAATCTACAATGATTCTCTTGAACTTGACCAAGTTATTCTTATGGGTAGCCTTATTCTTATCTCCCTCTAGTTCTGGAACTTCCTTACCGATATATTGATCCAAATCATTTTCTTCAAGGATCAGGGAGATCCTATACTTTCATGCTTGGAATTTGTCAACTCCCACAAGTTTGTCCTCAAGAGGAGTATGATGATTCATTTTGAAATGAGAACCTCAAATGGAAATAACAGAGATTTAGATCTTACCAATTTGAGTTGCTCAACCTAATTTTGGAGCTAGTTGACCTAGGGTTTGTTAGAGAAACCCTAATTTTCCAAACTTGGAATTTTGGAACTCTGTCTGGAAATAAAGATGTGCCTCCTTGAGGTTAGTTTCTTAGTAAGGTCCTTTTCTGAGAACTGTGGAGGGAAGCCTCGAAAATTTGATGCCCTGGTTTCTTCCCATAGTGTCCCGTAGTGTCTTGCAATAAAGAATTGAAACTTCTCCCAATTTTATTCTGCTTCCACCAAAAGATGAGCCCTCTTATGGAAAGTTAACCTAGCTTTGTTTTCTTGATGATATGTGGAGATAAGACCTTGAACTAGGAATCCCTAGTTTTCTCTATTGTATGGTGCCTTATTTCGGAGAGGCTCTTATACCATGTTAGTTTTTCTAATCTTATTCAAATTGATTAGGATATTTATCTGAAAGAATAACAAGCACCGCAAGATGCATAAGATAAAGAAGATACACAAGACAAAGATTTTCCTTGGGGAAACCATAAAGGAGAAAAACCCACAAACTTCCTCATAATAGTTTTGTCACCAAGACAATATCACAAGATGGAAAAACTTAAGTATAAGAAGTCTTCTGCAACTCTCTCTCTCTCCTCCTTGATGTTCTCTCTCTCCTCATGAGAACTTGAGTGAGTGAGTGTGTGTATAAATGAGGGAGTGTGCCTCCCTATTTATACCCTTCAAGTGTCTAACATACTAACTTGACTGGGTCGACCTCTTACCATAAATGGGCCAACTTCACCTAGTGGGACTTAAAAATACATTTTATTATATTCAATTTGGGGAGTACTGCCCCGACTTACAATGAAGGGTTTACCTCAATGACCATAGACAATAATGACATCCCGAAAGGAGGAGAACACATATCCAATGGGGGTACAAAAATATACAATAATAATATACATGAGAATATATTCTGAAGTTAAAATTACAACAACATGCGTGGCAGTGCATACTTGTCGATGTTCGATTCATAGGTAAAATATTCGGTTTGTTGTGCAAGTTGGTACTGAGGGATTTCAACGTTTCTGATCTCGACGTTGTCAGGTACTGAAGGATTTCAACGTTTCTGATCTGGACGTTGTCTATTTATATGTTGTCGATGGTTTATATTCCATGTATATTTCTTTATGTACCTTGAAGACTATTACAACTACCACGATAGCAAAGAAGTTGTCTTATAGGATCTAGCAGGTTGCAACCAGATTACGAGGGGGTCTTGTCAACCCAATTGTCAATGGAATTTGGCATTGGTGATCCAGTATCAACTATGTTGGCAATAGCGATGTACTGTGTATTTTTATTCGTTCGAGCACTCCCTCTCTAAATGACACATGTCAAGATCCAAGGTGAAGACATCCAACAAGCAATGCTCAAGGCATGAGAACTCTACAAGATGTGTCCAGCATTCCTCCACCACAAGCCTCCAAGGCTCCAATTCTTATCAAAATCCATGTGATCCTCTGAGTCCACTACACCTACATGATCACTACCTCAACCCAAGCATCCTAAAGTAAAGCACAAGATGCCTCCATGCAAGCCATAAATTGTCCCCATGCAATGCAGGACTCAACATCCTCCTTGAGAATCCCCATTGCTCCTCCTTTAAAGCAATGTGTCCTCCAAGCAACCAACTAATCCTCTATGTCATCATCATGAAGAAATCGCCAAGATCCATAAGTCTTCAATGATCTAAAGAAGGATTTCATGCGAACATCCATATAATGTCTAGAAATCAACAAGTAAGTCAACTCCATTATGTCTATCCATCACATAACAACCAAGGGTCATCTATAGAACATGCACCTCACATCACATGAAGCACCCCCAAACATAGGGTACACATTTTTCAGAAGTAACCTTGAAAACTAACATACATATATATGTGCATGTATGTATATATAGAAATACATATCACACACATATATTTTGTTATTTATAAGAATTACCATTGCTTCAATTATATTACATATGATTAAAATAAGTTTCATAAAAAAATGTACATGAGATTGCTTGTTTTTAATAAACAATGTTGTAATTTGATCAATACATTCATTAAAATCAATTACCAAATTTATATAAATTCAAATTTAAACACAAAATCCCAAAGGGGTTGGATCCATTAGTGAAGAGTGAGGAGTTTTTCAAAACTGGGCAAGGTTCAATTCAAATGAGGGTTGAGCATGAATCCATGTGGTCACCTTGAGGTAGTGGTCGAACATGTGGTTGCCCCTAGAGAGATTGTATTAAATAATATTGTGACCAGTTCATACATATAAAGTGGATCAAATCACAACTTCATGTCCTTCAAATTATTAAGTCCGTGGGGTTTAGTATAGATGATGAATGAGTATACTATTAAGGCACTCTTTACGTAAGGTTACCAGTTCGAAACTTTGTGGGTACTAGCTTACAAAAAAAACATTAAAAATGAAATAAAAATATTCAAGTGTGAATTGTTTAATGTTATAAAAAATTCAATATAATTAAAATGGATCTATATACTTTATTTCAATTATTAATATTTAATAAATTTTGGGATGGGAATGGGGTCAACTGTTAAGGCACTCCTTGCAACACCGTTGGCTCAAACCTTAACTAGCCTTTGTATTTTACATGGGGTAGCATGGGTACGCCTAGAGGTTATTGTTGATTAAGTTTTCATTGATGCCAATTGTTGAGTCCTTAGTGTCCCTTGTGGAGCCCCTGAGGGTTAGTGTTTATTTTGTGGTTTTTTGTGTCAGAGGAGACCTTTTGACCTTGTCCAAGCACAAGCTTTAATCCCTTCGAGGCCTTGGAACAATGAAAAAATCCCTGGTTATCCATTGACTTGGTCAAGTGCCCCTAAGTTGTATCTTGGTTCCATTTGTGTCCATTGTCGAGTTTCTTACACATGGTTGATATTTGGTTACTTGTCTTTGTGATACTTTTCATGCTTGTACTTGTTTTGGTCTCTTGATTGGTTGTTGGATGGATGATGTGGCTCATGTGTGTAAATTCCTTGATGTGTTGATGGTGAATCCCATTTCTTGCATTATATGGTCTTGAGGTTGTTAAGTTCTTGTGGGGTTCTTGAGTCCACAAGCTTAGATCTTGATCCTCTTGCATGTGGAGACTTAGGTCTTGGAACCCACACTTATGATGGTATGTTGGAACCCATTCTTATGGGGTCCTTCTTGTCCTTGAAATTTTATCTCTTGAACCCACATATATGGTGGTTTGATGTCCCTTGGTCGCTATATGGTCATTGGCATGTAGTAGCCTTGTGATCATGAATATGAAGCCCATAAGGTATTGCAAACTAGTGAGGTCTTTGTAACCCTCTTTTGGGGTGTTGGTACTCTTATGGTGATGAATATATATAGTGGAGCCATTCGATATGTTTTTAATGATATGGAGACCTTAAACATGATGATGTTGAAGCTATTGAATTCCATGGAAAGTATTTTGTTTAAATATTATATGATATCTTTGAAAGATTCCTTGAAACCCTTGCATGTGGTGCATTGGGTCTTGAACCATGATGATGTATGGTCCGATTTGTGGTTATACGGCTATTGGGATGTAGATGGAGGTAGAGACCACTTATGTGTCTTGATATGTTGAAGAATACTTTGAAACTCTTCTAGTTGGTGATATGGTCTTTGGCACCCTCATGTGTGGGGTCTTTGACATCCTGGACATATTTAAGAATTCAAGGGTATTAGACCAAGAATTTTCAAATAAACCCATAATAGGGAAATATTCCTCATCAATCCATTTCTGTTGATATGTGGAGCATCTTCTAACTCCTTGCGGTTGAAGAGATGTGAATTTTTGAAGTTGGTGTACCGCACCTTTTTGGGTGAGCCAACCAAACAAAAGAAAATTTAATTATTTGTAATTTTGAATTGCATGTCGGCCCAAGGTAATAATTTTTCTCCACAACCTATATAAATAGAATATCAAACATTTCATTTGTTCATCATCAATTCTCTTAGGAATTTCACAACTCTTGGAGAAGAGAGCGAAGTTTTGTGACAGAGAAATTTTTGGGCATCTTCACTAAAATTGACGTAACTTTCTCATATGGAATTGGAATTACAAAATTTTTGGATCGTTGGAAAGCTTGTTACAAGGGCTATGTGATGACATGATCTAGATTTATTTTTGGTTTTTCTATGTTTTCTTCAATAAGTTATGGTTCATGCTTCATGGTTTCTCTTGTAATGGCACATGTCTCTCATGGATAGAGTTCCTCTTTGATCTTAGTATGTGAGCCTATATATTGGTATATATATTTGAATTCATTGAATATGTTATGAAAGCTATGGTGATGGTTATATTGGCATATATATTGATGTGGTCTTGATATAGATCTTGATAATTATCTTGGATGGTGTTTCCATAGATCTTGGTGTTTATCTTGACTGTTGTATAAGTGTAGTATTGCATGAGAAGTTGACATGTAAGTAGTAGATATTGTGAGATATTTCTTTGATAAACCTAAATGTTTTCTTTGAAAACTAGATTGACAAGTGTTGATCATTGTGTCTTTGACCTAAGTGAAGTTGGATTTTTATTGATTGTTAATGACAACCTTTGACAGTGTTGTAAGTGTCTATTTGCTTGATATTTGTTTGATTTGTTGAATTGATTTGAGTAGAGTAAAAAATCCTTTTGTGTCTAAGAGTTTATGAGATTCATTGAGTTTGACATAGTTGGTTAAGTATTTTATCTTCTTGGCTGAGGTTATTTGGTTGAGGTATAACATCTTTATCTGTCGAGTATTACTTGACTGTGATTGAGGTTGGTTGTGGTGTCATTGAGTTGAGTGTGATTGGATAGAGTTTGGTTGACCATATGTGAAGTCTCTTGGTTTCTCAAACATGTCTCTTGATGAACTAGGCCAAGTAAGAAGGTTTGGTTGACTGTTAGAGCACTTGATTAGATTAACACAAGTATATGATTGATTTGGCACAGGTACACAAGCATCTTGGTACAAATTGGTTCAGTTGAGCAAGATTGGCACAAGTTGCCTTATGTGTAGTTGTTTTGACTCAGATTGGATGAGTTGTATGAGGAGTTGGTTTTACCCAGGTGTGGACTAAGTTTAGTGTGTAGACTCGGATTGACTGAGTCATATTATTGGTTTGTACAGCTTGATTGGACAAGTTGATTGTACTACTTGATGAGCAGTGTGATACAATGGATAGTGATTGGTTGAAGAGTATTGATCAGATGATGAGTAGTGGTTAGTAGTGGCAATGGTTGTACAGTGTTGTACAGGTTGTGTAGTATGGTATAGGTTATGCAATATGGTACAGGTTGTGCAGTGTGGTACAGATTGTGCAGTGTAGTATAGGTGTTGATTAGCAGGATCAGTGCGGTAGTGGTTCACCAGTTTCTATCTTCTTGTTAGAGTGGCAGGACGAGGCAACGAAAGGGGGCATAGCCTCCTTCCAGTTGAAGCCGGAGAACTAGGGAGTTGGAGCTTCCTTCAAGTCGTAGCCTGTAAATTAGGGGCTTGTATCCTTCTTCCAGTTGCAGCTGAAAAATTGAATTCTTTGTAATAAGGGGGTTGTTTCCTCCTTCCATTTATTTCTGGAAAACTATTTTTAAAAAGGATTCTGTGGTTTTACCCCTAGGACTTGGGTTTCCACGTAAAAATCTTGCGTATGGTGTCAGTATTCTCTCTATGTGATGATAATGATATAATGATGATAACAATGCCGATGATGATATAATGATAATGTGATAATGCATAATATTGAATAAGTGGTTGATTGTTAAAGTTGAAAAAGTAATAAAAACTGCACACACAGATTCACCCCCCTTCTCTATGTGCCTATTGTATCCAACAATTGGTATCAGAGTGGGTCCTTCACATAAATCCTTATCATCTTGAAGGAGATATTGGACACACCATGGGGTTCTCAATGAATGAAGTGCCATTTCTTTGTGGAAGAAATTACTTCGACTGGAAAAGAAGAATGCAATTTTATCTTGAGGAAGAAGGAATTGGTATGTGGAAATCAGATGTTACTGAATATACTCCTCCAAAGAAAGTGAAAAAAATAGCTCAGAAGGAAGAAAAGAAGAATAATTCAATGGCTATGGAAACCATCCTTGAAGGATTAACATATCACCAAAAGAAGAAGATAGGAAAGTGCATCTCAGCTTAGGAACTATGTCTCAAAATAGAACTGATCTACTCCACTAAAGAACGAGAAGAAGAGGTTACGAAACTCATGGTTGAAGATCTGACAGATATCCAAAAGGAGAAAATAGGAAAGTACAACTCAATTGAAGAATTGTCGTTCAAATTAAATCAGCTAAATGAAGAACAAGAAGCAAAAGACAGGTTAGTACAAGATCCAGGTAAGTATGAAGGTATGTCCCCTTAACACTCTGTTTGTAATGGTTTTAAAGAGATAGGTTTATAAGGTATAGAAGATAAGAGCCATTTTTAATTCATAGAATGCATTACTTCAGATTGTGATGAAAATCCTTGCTCTCAGATTTGTGCTAGAAATCTAACAGATACTATGATTGACAATGAAATTACTAATGTTTTGCAAGAAGTGAAAAATATTTATGAACAAAACCATGTATTGCAGAAGCAATTGGACAAATATGAGAAGAAGAATCTGAGAAGGCCACACAAACTATAATTGATATAAAACTCCAAGTTGGAGAAGCTACCAAAATCAAAGAATCCATATCCAACTCTTTGAAAGATAAACTTGAGAAGCCGACTACAAAAATTGAAAATCAATCAGAAGAAATTGTCAAGCTCAAAAGATAGCTAGAAGATAAGGAGAAAGAATTGATCTGCAAGCTACAAGACAAAGACATTGAGATAAGTACCTACAAGACTGAAGAAATATTGGTGGAGAAATTGAGAAGAAAATAAGAACTTGAAATCAAATTCTTGAAGGTAGAGTTACAGGAGGTATGTCTGAAAAACTTTGAATTTGAAAAGGATCTCTCAAAACTCAAAAAGGGGAATAATGCACTAAAATATCAACTGCGAAAATTCCATGAGGATGATCAAAATTCAAAAGGACAGATGGAAGAAAGTATCTTTGATATGAACAAACAAGTAGAAGAAGTCAAGATAATAGAAGAATATTTAATTATACAACTCCAAGAAAAGATAGAAATTTGTCAACAACAAGAATTGAAGATCCTTTCTTTGAAGGAAGATCTAGACAAAACAACTACTCAATTAAAGACAAGCTCGAAGATCAAGAATAACATTGAAGAAAGTAAAAGCTATATAGTAAAAGAAGAAAATGATAACAATAATACATGTATTCTCAAAAGATCCCATGATCAGTAAGAATCAAGGGAATTTACTGCTCAAAGATATCCTATAAGGTTCCATGGTCATTGCTACAAGTGTAACAACTATGGTCACAAATCCATTCATTGCAGAGCCCATGACAGAATCACTCCAGGAAGAAATCAAGACGGTTTTTTCGTTCAGTGTTACAATTGCTATCATTATGGTCATTTTGCAAAACATTGCAGGATGCAGGGACAAGTTAAAGTTTGGAGAAGAAAGCAAGATCAATCGAATGATGTGAACAACCATCAGCCTACTAAAGAATGGAGAATAAAGTTAGTAGATCAAAACAAAAATGATGGAAATATCGGGAAAAACCCAATGCCATTTTGAAGACTATCGACCAAGGCAGTGTTATGATGTATCAGCAAGGCAAGGCGGTGCATGGTATGATGCCTCAACAAGGCGGTGTGCAAGGTGGTGCAGAAGCTTAGCAAGGAGGTGGATGAATAACAATGAGCCAGTAATTAAATGTTCATTAAATAAGCATTCAATGTTGGGATCTGGAACCTAACATTGTGTCTTGGGATCAGCAATAACATTTTAAATATTTCAGCCAATAGCGTGGAAGGTTGATATTTTGCAAACTTAGGATAAAGACATTGCATAAAATAATGTATATTAAAAATTTGGTTAAAATGAAAAAAAGTTTCAAACAAATAGCCAATCAACACTAAATAATATGTGCTTAATGCTGAACGAAAACAATATACACTGCCAGTATAATAATGGACTCAAAATTCAACACCTCACATAGGGAGGGTACAAGCACAGTATCTACAAAACTGATTTACGACTGCATTATCCTCGCATTTTCTCCTCCGGTTGGCAGCAGATTTCTAGCTTTTTTTTGGAATAGCAATCTTCCCAGGAAAAGATGTTGTTTTGTATGGCTGGCATTGAAGAACAAACTGCTCACTTGGTACAACCTTCAAAAGTGAGGATGGACGAGGCCTGGTATTTGTGCACTATGCAGAATGGATGTTGAAAGTGTAGAATACCTTTTCTATCATTGCTCAGTATGGAAAAATGTGTTCTCTATCCTGCTGGAATAGCACCATTTATCTCCTTCATTCCAATCTGATAGTTTATGTTCTTTCCTGGATATGTGGACTGTTTCTTTCTCAAAGCAATCTGCATACTGCTATCTCCCATTCCTAGCCATGTGGGATGTATGGAAAGCAAGAAATGTGTATATCTTTGAAGGGAAAACAGTTCCTGTTATTAGCATTCTTCACCAGATATCTTACTCCTCACAGCTGTACTGCCCTACTGTCACTAGAGTTAAAAAATCTAGACCCAAGGGGCCTGGACCTGTACTTGTCTATCCCTGTGGGTTTTTTGATGGTGCATCAGCCAATAATGCTGGAGGGGTTGGATTCTGTCTGCATTTGAATGAGTCACATTCCTTTGAGTTTGCATTGGGGACAAGTCTTAGCACCAACACTAGAGCAGAATTGATAGGGCTCTGGGCCCTTCTGCATACTTCTCAAATGATGGGGTTACCTAAGCTCAAGATATTTGGTGACTCTTCTGTCATCATCAATTGGGCAAAGGGTACTGCTTCCCTCACACCACCTAAGCTTCTCCATTGGTGTAGGGACACTAGGAAGATCTGTTCATGCTTTCTAGAGTTGTCTTTCTTCCATGTCTATCGTGAACACAATTAGCTTGCAGACCGCCTGTCTAAAAAATCCCTTTCTTTGGCTCCGGGATCAGGATGTTAACACTGAATTTATTGATGGTCATTTGACCTCATAGGATAGTTTCATGTTCTTTTGAGCCCGGTGCTGGAGCATGTTCTCCACCTTTTCATGCACCCAAGTGATATTTTTGGAGCAGACTCTTTTAGATTGTTGTTCTACACTTATTGATTCACGGTAGATATGGTTATGGGGGACAATTTTTTACTGATGGGTATTGTATGCAGAATTTGTACTTGCTCCCTTTTTGCTCTGTTGTGTTGTGACTCATACAATATGCTTCTGAAGTTATTATCCTATGATCCAACATTATGATTGTAACCCATATACTGGAATGGCACATTAGATGCCCTTTGATTCTTTAATGAATATCAAGTACAGGCTTTTTTCTTCTGAAAAAAAAGGGAGGGTACAACAATTGATTCGAAAATGCATCATTGCATTCCAATAATGTCGACACTTGAGGAGGAAAGACAACTTTTTGTAGTTTATTAGTTGACATGCACCATGTTTGGAATGTTATCGCTACCTTTTTTTGGTTGGATATAGATTCGATTAAGATTCCAATATATAGTGTTCAATTATTTGTTTAAAATGTTAATGCATTCAAACAAAATTTGTAACAAAATATTCTCAATTCAATATATATATATGGTTTTAAACTAAGATGTAAAACTACGAAATTTTAACTTAGATTTATTTGGTTTTTTTCTTGGATATATATTTAAGTCATTTTGCATTCAACCTAAACTAATCAGTTAGCATTCCAACCATATCCCCCTTCCTCCTCTAAGGGGCTACACTTGATGCATGTTTGAGCGATTTAAACTGGTGTTTTTTTTCTCGGTGGAGAGGTGAAGGAGCCCTTGCGTAGATAACTGTAGTGAAATGTGCTTCTCTTGGCCCAACTCTAGCAGCGACGATGACCTTAGTGACAAGGCAGAAGCTCCCTGTGGCATGCATGACATCCTATTGGTTTTTTTGTGGAGTGGTGCATCCTACTGCAAGATGGTGGTCGAGGATCCCATGTTGTTGGAGGAAACTTTGTGCCTCCTCTCTATCCACTTCGACGATGGTAGAGTCCTTTATGTTTGAGGCAAGGCTCTTTGCAGTGCAACAGGCAGTGGTACCATGAACGATATTGTTGTGGTGCCCTTTTCCCGCAGCACAACATAGGAGCTTTCCCCTTCTTTGTCGGAAGTTTTCTTCCTTACATGATTATGACAGTGGTTCCATTAGCATTTTTTAGTTGGGTCATTTCCTTTGGCTTTTGCTACCCAAAAGAGATGGAGATGGTCGTGAGTGCCTCTCACTTTGTGCAATTTTGAATACCTTGGATGTGGTTGATACAAAAATCAACAGTGAACTGTGTCTTATGAATGGTGTGGTATGGATCTATTGTTCGCATAGGGAAAGACAGTTTAGCTTGTCTTAGGTGGCTTACTCAATAACCTCTTTCTCTTTTTTTTGCTTTGTTTTGAGCTCAACGCATATATCTTGTTTCTTTGTTGTATGGATGTAAATGTTGCAAATTTTTAGCTAATATATGCTTTAGTGTAGAGTTTATGCGTATTCTTGTAAATCTTTGGGTTTGTCCTATAAGACACACTCATTATGACTCTATGTAAGGCATTTATATCAAATGATCAATATGGTTCAAGGTTTTTTAATAAAATTTTGAGTTGTGATTTTTTTTTTTAAAACAATTATGTATAAAAAAGATTGTTATAAATAATTTAATAGTGAAAAATTATCCATATATACTCTAAGAAATAATGTTATTAAATATTTTGACAAGATTTTCTACATTGTCAAGTGAATAGAAGTGTCCTTTCTTATTAGAAAAGAAAATGATAGATATCACACTTGTACTAGTGGTCATGTTGCTATTTTGATTGAGAAATACTACAAACAACAACCTTGGGCGGCATTACATTGTAATTAAGCATGGGAATTGGGCAGTACCAGCTGGTGCACCGAAGAGATGTGAGTTAAATGTCCTTTCTCCACGAATTCCTTCGCCAACTTCTTTCCCATCACTAGGGTTGGAATTTCATTTCATCTCTACCCTTCAAACTAAAAAAATTTGATGTTTTGATCTTTTATCTCTCCAGTCACATAACATTTCATTAAAAAATTTACCCTTCAACCATGAAGGTACATCTTTTCATTAATATTTTTTTATTAAATAATTTAAGCAATGGAGAAATTAGTTTTTATTATATACTTAACAAAAATCTAACAAAATTACTTACCAAAATAAACACAAATCAATAATTGACAGCCACCAACATTATGCAATATACAACCACCATCATCCATATGACCTGCAATTAAAATTTGGGTTTGGGAACTGGTTTCAAATTTCATCCTCTCAAAAAACTAATAAAAAAATTTAATGACAGCTTATAAAAATCGTTAAACGTCAAAAATACGTTTTGGAAAATTGTTTGCCCATTTGCTCTGATGTTCTCCCAAAATATTTAGAAGTATTTGATGGGAAAAACGCCACCTAACGGGCAAAACGTCCTCCAATTCCAACACTACCCATCACATAGTCATAACTCTCCTACGATCGCCTAACTCTCACCTCGTCTATGAAAAAAATATTAATATTTGAAATAAAGTATATAAATATATTTTAATTTTGAATTGTCTAAAATGTCAAACAGTTTACACTTTTTTTTTTAAAGTTGAATTCATAGATTTAATTGATTTAATTGATTTTATAAATTAAATTATAACATTGTTCATTAAAAAAGTAAATTGCATGTACATCTTTTTATGAAATATACTTAGATAATATAATTGGTGTAATAGTAATGTTGATAAAGTGTAGATATGTATTTATACACATATATGTATGTTAACTTTTGAGTTTACTTCAAAAGTGTTTACATCAAGTTTGGAGGTGATTTATATGAAGTGAGGTATATCGTGCATGGATGACCCTTGGTTTTTTTGTGATAGATATACGTAATGGTGTTGACTTACTTGTTGATTGCTAGACCTTGTATGGATATTCATACATGACATTCTTCTTTAGAGCATTAGAGACCTATGGAGCTTGGTGATTTCTTCATGATGACCACATGGAGGATTAGTTGGCTACTTGGAGGACACCTTACTTTAAAGGAGGAGCAAATATCATTCTCAAGGAGGATCCCTACATCGCATGGGTACACTTGATGGCTTGCATGGAGGCTTCTGCTTAACCTGAGGATGCTTGGGTTGAGGGAGTGATCATGTAGGTGTGGTGTAATCAAGGGATCACATGGATTTTGAGGAGCAATCAAACCTTGGAGGCTTGTGGTGGAGGAATGTTGGGCACATATTATAGATCCCTCATGCCTTGAGCATTGCTTGCTGGATGTATTCATCTTGGAACTTAACATGTGTCATTTGGAGAGGGAGCGCTCCACATGTAAGATTACTTGTGTAGATATAGGTTTCTTTTTGAGGTTTAGGCCCACTTTATATTATTAAACTCCCTTACCTCTCATATCAATAGAGGAAGGATAGATCCATTCCATTCATTCATTCATTCATTCATAATAATAGTATCAAAGATGTGAGGATTCTATTGGGTTAGGGTTTCACCATAGAGGAGGAAAATAAGTTGGGGTTTGTGATAAACCCTAGAGGATAAAGAATCATTTTTCTTGTATCTCTCATGAGAAGAAGATTAATGGTTTGGAAACCCTAGTGCTATTTTTTAATCTTGATTGAGAAGGAGAATACGATACATATTGCATGTGCTAAGGAGCATGTGTCTATGATTGTGCTAGTTTGTTAAGGATACCTAGTGGAGTGACCAACTGCTATTATAATACAAGTTTATAGCATCACTACTTTGTATTACTATATCCCATTCTCTCTTTATCAAGTTTTATTTGTCGATTCTCATGGATATTGTGTGATGTGCATTTTGCATCAAATTTGTATCATTTTTTATGTCATAGGAACAACACTCTAAACATTTGAAAATTTTATTAATATCCACTGCATTGTATTAGCATCATTTCTACGTTGATGTCCATCGTATTTGTGTCATAGTTGCATTATTCGCCCATCACTAAAATCTATTGTGCATCAAAAGTGTCATGTTTGTGTTGCAACACATTGAAAAAATGTCTTCATCACGTTAGCGCATTTTGCAATTGCGATATTTCATTCAATAAAAAAAACTACGTGTTATGAAATTGTTGTTGAATTTGCACATAATTTTGACGCCATTCTTCGACGGAGTGTACTTTATAGTACCTCATGCTAGGAATCATAATGTCACTAGTCATGGAGGGAATGATAAAACCTTATGTGGAGAATCATCATATGATTGTGAAGGGTGCGGGGGAGACAAGCGAAACCAAATTTGGTGGAGGTTCTCCTATCCTTTGAGTTATTATGCAATTCGTATATCTTATCATGTTTTGGAGTTGTGCTCCATGTTCACATTTCGTGTACATTGTGTGTACTTTGTTTATAATATTATTTTAAGGATTTTTTACATAACTTAAACTAGGGAGGGGGAGTTTTAGAGACAAACGTTGTAGAAATATTCAACCAATAAAGGTTTGACCCACCCCCCTATTTATTCTCTCTCTTAGAAGAATACCCATCCCACAACATAACTCTTTTCTGCTCCACCTTATACACATCTATGTGAGATTTTACTTTGAACATTTGAGCTGGAAATATTCATGTTAACCATATATAATTTGTCCAATTTTCTAGTACCATAAATAATAATACCATATCCTGGATGTTTTTACACAATAAAAAAACATCACACTCAAAGCACCAAGTATATTACAACATGGGATAATACATGTATTTTTATGAAAATATCATCTTAATCTTATTTTCAATCATTCTCAAGTGTTGAAAAAATATGAATTTTTTGAAAGGAACCTATCCAAACGTTTTTTATCATATAAGTGGTTGTTTGAAATCAAAATAAGCAAGTTCTCATAGTGGCGAGAATTACATCAAATGCAATGAACTCATGTATTCTTATTATATAGAATAAGTCCTTTATTCATAAGATGTGGTTGAAACATTGTCTATTTTACCAATATTAGAGGAAAATTGAGGTCTAAAATGGGCCTCCTAAGGAAAATAATAAAATAATAGTTATTAATTTTGGAGGAAGAATGAAAAAAACTACTTTTTTGTTCGTATTTTCGACACATCTCTCTGTGTTTTCACTCAAATTCCGAGCGGGAGAGCTCGTTGGATGCGGAATTAAATTCCGCATCCAACAAGCTCTCCCGCTCGGAATTTGAGTGAAAACACAGGGAGATGTGTCGAAAATACGAACAAAAAAGTAGTTTTCTTTTATGACAAATATGTCAATTCAACCATTATGGTTAACTCATTTTATTGAAATTCTATTGGTTCATGAATTCCAACTCAGAAAATTTATTGTTGGCGTGTTTTCTTATAAGGCCCATTTTAGACCCCAAATTTCCTCTAATGGCTTCCAAAGTGATGTTTCATGATTATATCAAGTCATCTATGAGATATTTGAATGTTGTTCATTGGATTCCAAAAGCCAAACTTCCATCCTTGTTGTCATCTTTGTAGATAAATATATTGTCTTATTTAGTTGCGAGACTTGGCATGGGTGAACACAAATCTCATTGTAAGCATATAAAGATGGTGAAGGATTCTCTACATGAATCAAAGTCAATGACTTGGATTAGATCAAAGTATTGCATTAGAATCACCAACATATGATATACTACTTTGAGTAAATTGGGTCACCAATTGTTAAACATACATGCAAGAGTTTAATGCTAATGGTGAGGTTGTATAATCTAAATCACTGACGAAAAGAGTATGTGTTCATAATTTTCTACCTTGTTGTGGTTAGTGGGTGTAATTAAATGTCGTGACATAAAATTGTTTGAAATAATGCTCAAAGTGTTTTATAAATATACGAATCTTTGTAATCTAAGAATCACATGTTTAGTAAATAGTTACTAATCTAAACACAAGACACTCGGTATTTTAATCAATTGTTTTCTAAAGGCCATATGAGTGGGGATATGATTACTTCAACTTCATTTAATGACTATTTTCTTACCAATTAGGTTAATACAATGTTGTCAACCATGTGTTCTTTGTCCATTCATACGATGCGAAGAAATTAACTTTAAAGGAAGAAACATTTTTTTGTGTAAGTTTAGAGTCTAATCTATTGATGTTTAATAAAAATAAGAGCAAAAATACATATCATAGTATTTGTTTTGTGGACCGATAGTAACAGCATGAAAGTAGGAGCCTCCCCATGTCAAGAAATTAGGATCATAACAAGAAAAAGATCCTCCCTAGGGTAGGGAAAACGGATCATACAAAAATATATCCAAGTAGTGTTAAACATGAAAGTAATGTTATGATGCGCAACAATATATAAATGTTAAACCCGGAGTGTCCATGAATTAAAAAACCCAAGGAACCTGAAACTTAACGCTTGGTGGAAAGCTCCTCCTCACTGGGTACTCCAAAGCCCGAGCCAATCTGCGAGAGGGTCTTTGATTTGATTTCAGTGGGGGATCCTGTTGGGTAGTGGTACTTTTGTCACCTTCAGCTTCAGGACTCTTGGAACCATTGCTGGTGTCATCATTGCTACCTGAAGTGTTGGAGATGGAACTGGAGGAACCCTTCTTGATCAAAGTCGACTCTTTCTTCTTGAATTCTGAGGCAATGGTGGAGGCCGCTTTTCCCAGTCGATTTGTTGTGATGTGAGACGGATGCAGAGGGATCCCTTGCTTAGGCTCAATTGGACCATTGGTAGGAACCAGAGTAGGAGCAGGAAGGTCATCCTGGAAGTTTGTAAGATGAAGGATGAGCCTAGACATAAGAATTTTCAGCACCCAAAATTTTTGTTTGCGTAGGAGTGTTCGATTAACTATGGAAGGGGATCCCAATAGTTCATATTCCCAGTCATTCATGAGCTGGTGCAAGTGTTCATGGATTTCCACATCAAAACCTTAAGTATTGACAATTGCTGAGAAAGTCTTGGCTTGCTTGTTGGAACTCCCTCACCCCCTCTCCCACGTCATGGGGTGGCTCTCATCCTATGAGACATATTTGTATAAACAAAAGGCACTATAGAATTTGAACACTAGGATTTGAGATAATTGTAGGGGGATTTGAGAGCGGAGGATAGCTACTTGGATTGAGCTCTGCAAACACTCACCGGGGACGCATGTATGAAAACAATTTCAGCTGCACTACCTGAAGGATTGGGGATGAAATGGGAAAAATTCTATGCCAGGGCATCATTAAATTCCCTTTGCCACATGAGTTATTCATACATCATATAGGTTTCCATGATCCTGCGTAGGATATCCAAGGACGGAGTGACTTCAAGGTTGTCACTTTGCATCAAAATCGAGGATGCAGCTTTGAATGCTCTAGTTACTTGGGATTTGGGATGTACCTTCCGCATTCAAGGGGAGTTATGATGCATCGTCAAATGAGCCATGTCAGGAGACACCGATGCTTCTGATCTACCACCCCCACACATCCTTTGAACTGAATTTCCACCCGCATTTGGGTTTAAAGGGAGAAAAATTATATCAATCCCTCAAAAGAATAAGAATGTGAACAAGTTGCTTCTTCCTTCCCCAAATAGATATAGATTAGATAAATATAAATAGATATAACTTTGGATATAGATCCAAAAATTTCATTTATTCTAATTTATAATTAATCAAATGCTATTCTTCTGTGGAAAATTATCCAATTACCTCATTTTCAAAGTGCACTTAAAAAAAACATGATTAACACCACTAGTGAAAAAACTTATTTATTTCACACAATGTTTATTTATTAGCACCAACAATGTTTTTAAATAGTAAGCTAATAAAGTACAAAATGAAATCATCATAAACTATATTATTTGATATAATTGACAACATTGACATGTATATAGTTCATACAAGCCATCATGAAAAGTGTCACAATTCTATGCCATAATAATTGACAACACTCACTTGAATATAGTTAATACAAGCCCTCATGAAAAAGGTTTAAGTGTCACAATTATATGTCCTTTCAATATTAGGATAACTTTTCATAAGGTGGTGATGATGATGATGATGAGTAAGGAAAAAATATCATTTAAAGGCATAAAATAACTCTAATATTATAAAATAGAGTTACCCCACATGCATCATTGTAATTATATCCTTTGTAACCATTCTCTATATAAAGAAGTGAAAATTCATTTACCTCACATGTGTTATGGGATGTATTGTAATCCAAACCTATTGGTATAAAAGAGAGGTGAAGGAGACCATTTTGGGTATGAGTTGATTGTAGTTCATACATGTTGTCATTTGTACACACATGATTGTGACATTATTGGGTGATGGAGATTGATGTGATGCATATGTGAGGATGTCATGTAATATTGGAGATATATTTTCATAATAATGGAAGATGCAAATTTCACGTGGACGTAGCCCATATTGGGTGAACCACATATATTGTTGTTCTCTTGTTGTTCTATTTTCTCCAATTTTATTCATGTTTTATGTTGCTTGGTAGATATAAGGATAGACTAGTAATGTTTTCCATAGTTTATATTGTGTTATGATATTATTTCATATGTTCACAATATTTTAACACTTACAACTACTCTTGTAATCTCACAATAGGTCATAGGGAACCACGATAATTGTTAGTAATCATGAGGGACTAAAATAGATTCTAACTTGTGACTTATGGCCTCCTCGTCAACAACATGCCTTGGGTGGATGGTTCCATGAAAAATTATGTATCTTATATTAATAATAACAAGGATACATATTACGGTTTCCATAAATAAAATCTAACACTAGAGCTCACCAAAAAGGGATGGTCCAAGATGCATAAAAGAATCAAATTGTGCCAATGGTGGAAAAAAACATAGTCAAGTATTATACTATAGTATTAAAAAGGATAACCAACTAACTAACCCAAATGGTCTAAGAAGGTTGATAAAGTCTTAACATGCCAAACAAAACTTATTTAGATAAAATATATATGTTATCCATTTCATGGGTAGATCTGTCACTGAAATGTGTGTGTGTGTAGTCCCTCACTCTCATTCATATTAGGTACCTAAGTTACGATATTGACATCTTGCTAGACATCTTTGGGTTTTCCCTATTTTTCCTATTTTTTTGGAATGGAGGTCAATTGTAACCACCAACAGAGATACCAATTAGTAACCATAAGGGACTCAATGACACTTGATCTTGAGACCTCTATTAATTTTTTTTTAAAGAACATATATCAATCGAGCTAACCAGTGTAGTGTGCAAGTTCTTAGTTCAATCCTCACATGGTTAGATGCAATTCTATGTCATTTTCTCTACATTAAGTGCCATATTCAACTATTCTAAGTTCAATTTTAAAGTAAACAATTATTCAACTCCAAGAGCAGGAGGTAATAACTGTATGGTCCAGGATGTGAAGTTGGTAAATCCAATTAAGGAGAGCAAAGAGAGAGTCGCGCATGTAATTCACTCTATTGGTTTTAAGTGGCTCATTCTATGTGCTTGGAAATCATCTTAGATAGTTGGAATTTCGAGCTTGGCTTCCAGCAGAAGGAGAATTGTCGACATCAAGTGTCATATCCTGTGTGCTCGACATTTGTCTTAGCATTTGTGGGTTCAAGTTGGAGTTTTGAGTGTAGCTGTTGATAGTGTTGGGTTCAGGGAGTTGGTCATCCTTATTGGTAGGGAGAGTTTTGCCCAGGACAACAACTTTTGGCTTTAGTTCACCTCTATGGGCGTAGCAAGCCTCTTCCATGGTTCCACTCTCATCTTCCTTGTTATCCCTAGCACTGATTTTTTCTTAGTAATGTTTTGTTTCCTCATATGGTTTATGTTGTGCTTCTTTGGGACAAGTAGTTGTAGTATTTTCATTTATATAGACAAGAATTGGGGTGGGCTCTCAGTTGGTAGGTTTGGTTTGAAAGTGTTCACTTAGATTGCAGGTATAAGCCTAGTTTACTATTACCTCTAAGTTGAAAGCCTTGGTGCAAAATCAATCACCCTAGATGTCAATTTAGCATCCACTGCAAAGACTGTTTACCTACAAAACATTTGTTGAACTTCAGGTTCTCCCTTGCCTTGTCAATGTTTTTTTCAATTATGAGCACAAGTAAAACACCATCCTTTAATCACCGTTCCCCCTCGTTCTTGAGCCCTTCCAATCTCGATTTCGGGCTTCTTAACTATCCTTTACCAGAGCCTTGGGTATGTTCCACATTACAAGATGGGATTCTCCAACAAACACAAACATGCACTCTCAGAACATTAGCCCCTCTTCCAATTATAGTCTTGGGAAGCAGTAAGCTCCATACAATCAAAGTTTTAGCCTCAAAAGGAGCTTCAAAAGCCATCACAGACCAATATGCAAGCAATTTAGATAATAATAAAAATATGATATTTTGTAAATCAATATTAATTTTGGGAGTTTTTGTGAAGTTGTATACCATCTTTGTTTATGAAAACAACAAGGAAGATTTGAAAAAATAATCTCAATTAGGTAATAATATAGTAATAAGCAAGAGATTGTAACACATTTTAAGAACAATTTATATCAATTTTGTAACCTTTCTTCATGAAGGTTGTCTAGCATGGCTATATTGCTACTTTGCCCTTTTATAAATAATACAAATACTCAATTTTTTTAAAAATAAAAAATAAAAAATTTATATTAATATAAAATAACCAAATCAAAATATAACCTCAAACCAACAAATTTCATTAAAAAAAAATCTTTACAATCAAATAAATATTAAAAAAAATTCTTTACAATCAAATAAATATCAAACCTAGAATATTGAACCTTTAGTCTATTCTTGAGATGGATATTGAACCTTGAGTCTAATCTCTAGGTCATGGGGATTAACAAAGGTTTTATTTTACCAACCCTTGTCGTAGTGTTAATGAAATCAATATACACCATCAATATCCATGATAGCAAGATCCACATGAGGAAGTTGTTTTCAAAGGTCGATATGATTTTTACACATGTAACACTTAACCATCCATAAAGCTCCAATAGAATTTTAGAAAAGTGGGTTGCTTTGTAAAGTTCGAAACAAAGTTTTAGACAGGTGGGATGCTTTACCTATCAATCTATAAAGCTCATGACAAAACTCTAGAAAGTTTGATGCTTTAATTATCATTGTATAAAGACAAAACTCTAGAAAGTTTGATGCTTTACTTATCATTTTATAAAGTTCAAGATAAATTTATTCTTAAAAAATGTTAAATATCACAATCTAATTATTAGAATGTTAAATTGCTCCACTTTCCCTCGGTGGTACAAACATCATGGGTCAAATTTCATTCTTGCTACACGTCCAAAAAAAGATTCGAGGCCTTTTTCCAATCAAATATTTGTGGGTCCAACTATACATGAACATTCCAAGGACTTTATTTGATTGCGGGTCCAACCATACATGAACTTTCCAAGGACCTTTTCTATTAATAGTCAGTGGTCTCCAAATTCAACACCTCAACCAGGGAGGGTACCATTTCAGTAAGGTACCCTCATTCCTTTCCAATAAGGTATTCATTTGATGAGGGGACTTTTTGTAGCTGATTAGATCAGATGCCATGTTTGTTGGAATATTATCATACCTTTTTCCCGGTTGTATATAGATTAGTATAAGAATCAAAATTTCTTTTTATTCAGTAATTTGCTTAAAATTGTATAAATAAACACATCTTGTTCAATTATTTGTCGCATTCAAACAAAACTGGTAACAAAAAAATATTCTCGATTCATTATATATATAAAAGGATGCTTATTGGTTATTAAATCATGAAAAAGTGAATAGCTTTTATATATATATCTATATATATATATATATAAATAAAAAGAGGGATGCTTGTTAGTTATTAAATCATCTAAAAGTGAATAGCTTTGTGTTTTCTTATCGATTAACTAAATGATGGCACTCTTTTAATGGTGGTTGTGTTGTTATGATGAAATGTATTAGATTTTAATTTATTTGGAAGGAAGAGAAAAAAATCATATAATCTATTATTTATTTAAACTGAAATATTAAAAAGAAAAAATATTTTAAAATTTTTAATTGATTTTATTAAAATAGTATACACACTATTTTTTTAAATAATAAAAACTACATAAATAATAATGAAAGAATATTTTCTCAAGAATGATTAATCACTAGAATGTTATGTTAAGGCATTCATTGTGAAACTCGACAAGACTTATGTGTTATTATTGATTTCTCCTATTACAAACAAAACAAAACAAAATTGAAAAAATATTTAATTAAAACTAATATGATAAAATAGAAATGTTGCGTGAGTGTGCAATACATTAATATGTTTATTAGCATTATAAAAAAGGATTTTAAAGGAATATGAAAACAATCATAATTATGAGTAAATCATAATTATGAGTAAAGTCATATGAGAGAAAAATGTTGTAGCATTTTTATAGTTTGATAGAAAACATTTACATTATTGTAACATAAAAGAATATATATATGACTTGATAGTTGGGTTAGGCTTGTATTTGTATGATATGGGTCGATTCTTATCCGTTGTTACTATAATTGTTGGACACGCCAGGCACACAGAGAGGGGGGTGAATATGTGTGTGTAGTTTTGATTGCTTAACTTTAACAATCGATCACTTATTCAATATTATGCATTATCACATTATAATTATATCATCAACAACATTGTTATCATCATTATATCATTACCATCACATAGAAAACATACCAACACAGTACACAAGATTTTTACGTGGAAACCCAAGTCCTGGGGGTAAAACCACATAAGCCTTTTTAAAAATAGTTTTCCAGAAATAACTAGAAGGAGGCAACAACCCCCTTATTGCAAAGACTTCAATTTTCCAGCTTACAATCTCCTGATTTATAGGCTACTACCTGAAGGAAGTTGCAACTCCCTGGTTCTCCAGCTTCAACCGAAAGTGGTGTAGGTGAGGATAGACCTCATCCAACCTAGCCAACACTTCCAGGATCTAGTGGCTCCTACACTTAGTATGACTGCCTAATTCAGTCGAACAGCCAAATTCTGGTCTAAAACTGCCTCCCCGCAATTTTGCCTCCGCAAGCGTCATTCAACAACTCTATTTCCACATGCAGGTTGCAGGATGTGAGATCTCGAACACCCAACGTTGCGCTCCGCAATTTTCGTTCCGCAATGACCTTCCCACAAGCGGGTTGCGAGATGCGGGATGCGGGATGCCAACTTCCCAAAGTTGCCCCCCCCCAGCAATTTTCATTTCCCGACGGCCTTCTCGTAATCGGGTTGCAAGATGCAGGATGCGGGATTCCAAATCTTCCTCTTCCAGTCGCTTTCCCTCTTCCTCTAGTTGAACCGTGACCTCTATTGAAGCTCTGCTTACTTGCTATCTTTTATGCTTCCCTTAAGGCACATTGATAGATAGGCCTCCTCCATTATTCTAGGTGATATCATGCTGATCTCTTCTTGGATATCCATCTTTAGACCGTTTACATATCTAGCAGCCTTCTCTGTTGATTCTTCCACATATCCAACCCTTAAGTTTACTTTGTAAAATTATTCAGTGTACTCTCTCACTGTAAACAATCTTTGCCTAAGGTTCTGTACCTGCCTATACAGAATCAACTGGTAATATTTGGACAAGAACTTAGCCCTCATCTTTGCCACCGTTCTATCCCAGCTCTTTATCAATGGCTTATTCTTCCTCCGTCTTTCTGCTTTCACACTATCCCACCACAAGGATGCATGCCCTTTCAACCTCGTCACAGCTAGTCTGACTCTCTTGTCTTCTTCTACCTCAGCGTATTCAAAGTACTTATCCAGTTCATTGATCCAATCAATGAGATGCTCTACGACGAGACTTTCGTCATAGGTAGGCAACTCTGGTCTCGGCCTTGAAGTCACTCCCAGAATAGATCTGAAATATCTTAACTCTGGTGTTTCCTGCATAGGTGCAACTTCTTCTCTTTGCTCTTCATCCTCAGGTTCACTTACATCCCCTGCTTTTGGGTCCCTTCGTCTTTCTGTCTCCATAGCTTCCAAACGTGCTCTTAACTCCCTCATTTCCTCTAGAACTTCTGCGTTCCCCCCTGGTCGACCTCTGTCATGACCTCTTGCTCTTCCTATATGTGCAACCATCTTCTTGCACTAAGCCTCTGCAATAACAGTTCTCTTTCACACTGTTACAAATTACCTCACCAACATTCTTCTCGGTCCTTGGTCTTTCGGTAACACTGCTCCTCTATCTAGAACCTCTTGAGCACTCTTCTTTTCTCTTTCTAGGCTTCTACTGCTACTCTTCTCTCACACACGATATTTTCCTTGCTCCGTCAAAAATTCTACCCATAACCTTAACTGTGGAATTTCTCAACAGGAAATCTCTTCCTGCTCTGATACCAAAATTGGTGCAGGTGGGGATAGACCTCAGCCAACCCAACCAACACTTTCAGGATCTAATGGCTCCTACACTTAGCAAGACTGCATAATTCAGCTGAATGACCAAATTCTGCTCTAAAATTGCCTCCCCGCAATTTTTCCTCCGCAAGCATCGTTTCACAACTCTGTTTCCGCAACAGAGTTTCCACTTGCAAGTTGCAGGATGCGGGATCTCAAACACCCAATGTTGCACTCCGCAATTTTCGTTCCGCAACGGCCTTCCTACAAGCAGGTTGTGGGATGCCAACTTCCTAAAGTTTCTCCCCCGTAATTTTCGTTCTACAACGACCTTCCCGCAATCAAGTTGTGGGATGCCAACTTCCTAAAGTTGCTCTCCCGTAACTTCCTCCCCGTAATTCTTCCCCGTAATTTTCCTAGCCGTCAAATCTTTGCGGCCTTCACTTCGACCGTTGATCTTCTTCTTGATGCGGAACTCATATCTCTGTAGATCTGTTAACTTCCGCGTAACTTCTGTTATGGGATTCTTCTGGACCATCAGATGTTTATCTGTGGACTCAATCTCCACCGTTCATTCTCTACAAAACTCGTTAATGGCAGAAAATATGTAGGTTGCGCCAATCGATCATGAAATTGATCAATCCAATCTGCAATTGTACCGATTCTTTAGCCTATCACTCTTATGCATGCATTCATACTCTACTTCAACTATTCAAGCAAGAAATTGATACGTGAAATCAACACTTCACTGAAATACACAAATGTTCAGGAAAATGCCGAAGTCGGCTTTGTAAAAATACACAGTTCAACACAACACATGCATAAAGGCTAGCAACCCTACAAACACATGGTAAATACTTCTATTAAGCAATAAAGTAAAATGCACACAACTTGGATCTCTCTTCTTCCGCTTCTTCAAAATATTTACAAGTAGGAACCAGAGACAAGTTTGACCTCTTCTCTGCAACTCAGAATTCTAAATGTTGAAGAGCAGAACCTCCTCTACATCCCTAAACTATATATTTATACTAAAACTAAGACCGCCTCTGTTGAATGGTCTTGCAAGTGAAAACAAACGACTACGTAGCATGATGAGAAATGTCCCTATCTCAAAAAAATAGTCAGATGCTTGATCTCCATGCAGGGAGCATGATACACAATCATTCCTACGGCTAACAAACTCTGACTCAGCAAAATAAACAAATCAAAAAAATATGCCACAGCATGTGACCAACTCATCACATTGCTGGCATGCTATGATGCTCCTGCATCAGGAAGGAGGCTACGACCCCCTTTCCTTGCCCCGTCCTGCCACCCTGATAAGAAGATAGAAACTATTGAACCACTACCGCACTGATCCTGCAGACCTACTAATGAACACATGTACTGCACTGAACAATCTGTACCACATTGCACAACATGTACCACACTACAAAACCTGTACCACACTGCACAACCACTGCCACTACTAAACACTGCTCATCATCTGATCACTACTCATCAACCGATCATTGTCCATTGTATCACACTGCTCATCAAGTAGTACAATAAACTTGTCCAATCAAGCTATACAAATCAATCATCTGACTCAGTCAATTTGAGTCTGCACACTAAACTTAGTCCACCTAGGTCAAACCAACTGCTCATACAACTAAGCCAATCTAAGTCAAAACAACTAAACATAAGGAAACTTGTGCCAGTCTTGTTCAACTGAACCAACCTGTACCAAGATGCTTGTGTACCTATGCCAAATCAATCATATACTTGTGTTAATCTAATTAAGTGCTATAATAGTCAACCGACCCTTCTTACTTGGCCTATTTCATCAAGAGACACATTTGAGCAACCAAGAGACTTCACATACGATCAACCAAACTCTATCCAATAACACTCAACTCAATGACACCACAACCAACCTCAATCACAGTCAAGGAATACTCGACAGTTAAACATGATATACCTCACCCAAATAAACTCAGCCAAGAAGATAAAAGACTTAACCAACTATGTCAAAATCAATCAATCTCATAAACTCTTAGACACAAAAGGATTTTTCACTCTACTCAAATCAAGTCAACAAATCAAACAAATATCAAGCAAATAGACACTTGCAACACTGTCAAAGTTTGTCATTAACAATCAATAACAATCCAACTCCACTTAGGTCAAAGACACAATGATCAACACTTGTCAAACTAGTTTTAAAAGAAAACATTTAGGTTGATCAAAGAAATAAATCACAAGATCTACTACTTACATGTCTACTTCTCATTCAATACTACACTTATACATCAGTCAAGATAAACACCAAGATCTATGCCAACAACATCCAAGATAATCATCAAGATCTATATCAAGACCACATCAAGATGTATGTCAAGATAACCATCACCATAGCCTCCATAACATATTCAATGACTTCAAAGATATATAGGCTCACATACTAAGATCAAAGATGAACTATATCCATGAGAGACATGTGCCATTACAAGACAAATCATGAAGCATGAACCATACCTTATTGAAGATCACAAGATGCAGAAAAATTTAAAAAAAAACAAAATAAACTCTAAATCATGTCATCACATAGCCCTCGTAACAAGATTTCCAATGAGCCAAGAATTTCGTAATTCCAATTCTGTATGAGAAAGTTATGTCAATTTTAATGAAGATGCCCAAACATTTCTCTATCACAAAATTTCGCACTCTTCTCCAATAGTTGCGAAATTCCTAAGAGAATTGATGATGAACAAATGAAATATTGGATATTCTATTTATATAGGTTGTGGAGAAAAAATATTACCTTGGGACGACATGCAATTCAAAATTACAAATAATTAAATTTTCTTTTGTTTGGTCGCCTCACCCAAAAAGGTGGGGTACACCAACTTCAAAAATTCATATCTCTTCAACCATAAGGAGTTAGAACATGCTCCACATATGAAGGGAAATGGATAGATGATGACCAACTCCCTATTATGGGTTTATTTGAAAATTCTTGGTCTAATACCCTTAAATTATTCAATATGTCCAGGACATCAAAGACCCCACACATGAGGGTGCCAAAGACCATACCACCAACTACAAGATTTTAAAGTCTTCATCAAAGTAATCTTCAACATATCAAGGCACACACGTGGGCTCTACCTCCATCTACATCCCAATAGCCATATAACCAAAAAATAAGACCATACATCATCATGGTTCAAGACCCAAGGCACCACATGCAAGGGTTTCAAGGACTCTTTCAAAGATAACATATAATATTTAAACAAGATACTTTCCATGGACTTCAACAACTTCAACATTATCATGTTCAAGGTCTCCATATCATTAAAAACATATCCAATGGTTCTACTATATATATTCATCACCATAAGAGTACCAACACCCCAAAAGAGGGCTACAAAGACCTCACCACTAGTTTGCAACACCTTATGGGCTTCATATGCATGATCACAAGTCTACTACATGCCAATGAGCATATAGCATCCAAGGGACATCAAACCACCATATCTGTGGGTTCAAGACATAAAATTTCAAGGACACCAAGGACCCCATAAGAATGGGTTCCAACATACCACCATAAGTGTGGGCTCCAAGACCTAAGTCTCCACATGCAAGAGGATCAAGATCTAAGCTTGTGGACTAGTCAAGGACCCCACAAGAACTTAACAACCTTAAGACCATCTAATGCAAGCAATGGGATTCACCATCAACACATCAAGGACTTTACACAAATGAGCCACATCATCCATTCAAAAACCAATCAAGAGACCAAAATAAGTACAAACATAAAAAGCAGCACAAATACTAGTAACCAAAGATCAACCATGAGTGAGGAACTTGACAATGAACTCAAATGGGACCAAGATACAACTTAGGGGAACTTGACCAATTCAATGGGTAACTAGGGATTTTGTCATTGTTCCAAGGCCTTCAAGGACTTCAATCTTGGGATTGGACAAGGTCAAAAGGGCTCCTTTGACACAAACAACCACAAACTAAACACTAACCCTTAGGGGCTCCACAAGGGACACCAAGGACTCAAAAGCTAGCATCAATGACCAAACACCATTGGCATCAATGACAAATTAATCAACAATCACCCCCTTTGTCATTGATGACAACACCATACCTCCTCTTTAAAACAAGCTCCCCATGTCGACAAAACTTATCTCCCCCTTTGGAATCAATGGAGAAGGGAACATCCTTTGACCATACTGATCCTCCTCAGGGCATGCTCCCCCTTAGGCCATGCTCCCCATGTCATCAACTTCTCTTCCTTTTCAACTTTTCTTCAAGTTTGCATTAATGGGAACAAGAAATTCTTTTGCCAATACTACTTCTCTTATCACTAATGCTACTTTGATGGACTTGTATTCTGTCACACGAATACTGTTGGAACCAACTACTATACGATACTCAAATCTGATAATCATGTACATATACCCTTTTACACATTCCTTGTACACTTCATATTACTGGCCGATAGTCTTCAAAATGGCATTGGGTTTTTCCTGAGATTTCCATCCTTTTTGTTTTGATCTACTAACTTTATTCTCCATTCTTTAGTAGGCTTATGGTTGTTCATGTCATTCGATTGATCTTGCTTTCTTCTCCAAACTTTAACTTGTCCTTGCATCCTACAATGTTTTACGAAATGACCATAATGATAGCAATTGTAACACTGAACGGAAAACCCGTCTTGATTTCTTCTTGGAGTGATTCTGTCATGAGCTTTGCAATGAATGGATTTGTGACCATAGTTGTTACACTTGTAGCAGTGACCATGGAACCTTATAGGATATCTTTGAGCAGTAACTTCCCTTGATTCTTGCTGATCATGGGATCTTCTAAGAATACATGTGTTACTGCTAGCATTTTCTTGTTTTACTATAGAGATTTTACTTTCTTCAATGTTATTCTTGATCTTCGAGTTTGTCTTTAATTGAGTGGTTGTTTTGTCTAGATCTTCCTTCAAAGAAAGGATCTTCAATTCTTATTGTTGACAAATTTATATCTTTTCTTGGAGTTGTATTGTTAAATATTCTTCTATTTTCTTGACTTCTTCTACTTGTTTGTTTAGATCAAAGATACTTTGTTCCATCTGTCCTTTTGAATTATGATCATCCTCATGGAATTTTCGCAGTTGGTATTTTATTACATTATTCTCCTTTCCGAGTTCTGAGATATCCTTTTCAAATTCAAACTTTTTCATACATACCTCCCATAACTCTACCTTCAAGGATTTGATTTCAAGTTCTTGTTTTCTTCTTAATTTCTCCACCAATATTTCTTCAATCTTGTAGGTACTTATCTCACTATCTTTTTCTTGTAGCTTGTAGATCAATTCTTTCTCCTTATCTTCTAGCTATCTTTTGAGCTGGACAATTTCTTCTGATTGCTTTTCAATTTTTGTAGTCGGCTTCTCAAGTTTATCTTTCAAAGAGTTGGCTATGGATTCTTTGATTTTGGTAGCTTCTTCAAATAGGAGTTTTAGATCAATTATAGTTTGTGTGGCCTTCTCGGATTCTTCTTATCATATTTGTCCAATTGCTTTTGCAATACCTAGTTCTATTCATAAATATTTTTCACTTCTTGAGAAAAATTAGTAATTTCATTGTCTATCATAGTATCTGTTAGATTTCTGGCACTAATCTGAGAGTAAGAATTTTCATCACAATCTGAAGTATTGCATTCTATGAATTCAAAATGGCTCTTATCTTCTATACCTGATAAACATATCTCTTTAAAACTATTACAAACAGAGTGTTAAGGGGACATACATTCATACTTACCTGGGTATTGTACTAACCTATCTTTTGCTTCTTGTTCTTCATTTAGTTGATTTAATTTGAATGACAATTCTTCAATTGAGTTGTACTTTCCTATTTTCTCCTTTTGGAGATCTGTCAGATAATCAACCATGAGTTTCGTAACCTCTTCTTCTTGTTCTTTAGTGGAGTAGATCAGTTCTATTTTGAGACATAGTTCCTAAGTTGAGATGCACTTTCGTATCTTCTTCTTTTGGTGATTTGTTAATCCTTCAAGGATGGTTTCCATAGCCATTGAATTGTTCTTCTTTGCTTCCTTCTGAGCTATTTTTTTCACTTTCTTTGGAGGAGTATATCCAGTAACAAAGTTCTGATTTCCACATACCAATTCCTTCTTCCTCAAGATAAAATTGCATTCTTCTTTTCCAGTAGAAGTAATTTCTTCCACAAAGAAATGGAACTCCATTCATTGAGAACCCCGTGGTGTGTCAAAGATCTCCTTCAATCTGATAAGGATTTATGTGAAGGACCTACTATGAGACCAATTGTTGGATACAATAGGCACACAGAGAAGGGGGGTGAATCTGTGTGTGTAGTTTTTATTACTTTTTCAACTTTAACAATCAACCACATATTCAATATTATGCATTATCACATTATCATTATATCATCATCGGCATTGTTATCATCATTATATCATTATCATCACATAGAAAGAATACCGACACCATACACAAGATTTTTACGTGGAAACCCAAGTCCTGGGGGTAAAACCACGGAAGCCTTTTTAAAAATAGTTTTCCAGAAATAAATGGAAGGAGGAAACAACCCCCTTATTACAAAGAATTCAATTTTCCAGTTGCAACTGGAAGAAGGATACAGCCCCCTAATTTATAGGCTACGACTTGAAGGAAGTTGCAACCACGAGGACTTCACTTAGTGAACCTCTCACATAGCACATACGATCATGGGATATTAAAGAATACCCTTAATTTCCAGAGATATTGACCCAAAATCTTTTTGTTGAAACCCCCTCCCAATACTTAAAACCTCCTCCCCACCCCTTCTTATACCTCAATCCTTATAAACCACCCTACCCACCCCCACCTTAAACCCCTCATCCCTCCAATACCTGCAATATATTGGTTCAATTTTTGATAATTTTAAAACCCACAATATGAACTAACGTGATAGGATATTGGTCAACAAGTGAAGACCCCGTGGCTGTAACTCCCTAGTTCTCTGGCTTCAACCAAAAGGAGGCTACAGCCCCCTTTCCTTGCCCCGTCCTGCCACTCTGATAAGAAGATAGAAACTGGTGAACCACTACCATACTGATCTTGTAAACTTGCCAATCAACACTTGTACTACACTGCACAATCTGTACCACACTACACAACCTGTACCATATTGCACAACCTATACCATACTACACAACCTATACAACACTGCACAACAACTACCACTACAAACCACTGCTCATCATCTGATCAATACTCTTCAACCAATCACTGTCCATTGTATCACACTACTGGTCAAGCAGTACAATCAACCTGTCCAATCAAGCTGTACAAATCAATCATATGACTCAGTCAATCCGAGTCTGCACACTGAACTTAGTCCACACCTGGGTCAAACCAACTGCTCATACAACTCATCCAATCTAAGTCAAAACAACTACACATAAGGCAACTTGTGCCAATCTTGCTCAACTGAACCAAGTTGTACCAAGATGCTTGTGTTCCTGTGCCAAATCAATCATATACTTGTGTTAATCTAATCAAGTGCTCTAACATTCAACCAAACCTTCTTACTTGGCCTAGTTCAACAAGATACATGTTTGAGCAACCAAGATACTTCACATATGGTTAACCAAACTCTATCCAATCACACTCAACTCAATGACACCACAACCAACCTCAATCACAGTCAAGGAATACTTGACAGTTAAAGATGATATACCTCAACCAAATAACCTCATCCAAGAATATAAAAGACTTAACCAACTATGTCAAACTCAATCAATCTCATAAACTCTTAGACACAAAAGGATTTTTTACTCTACTCAAATCAAGTCAAAAAATCAAACAAATATTAAGAAAATAGACACTTACAACACTGTCAAAGGTTGTCATTAACAATCAAAAGGTTTTCATTAACAATCAATAAAAACCCAACTTCACTTAGGTCAAAGACGCAATGATCAACACTTGTCAAACTAGATTTCAAAGAAAACATTTAGGTTTATCAAATAAATATCTCACAATATCTACTACTTACATGTCAACTTCTCATGCAATACTACACTTATACAACAGTCAAGATAAACACCAAGATCTATGGCAACACCATCCAAGATAATCATCAAGATCTATATCAAGACCACATCAATATATATGCCAAGATGACCATCGCCATAGCCTTCATAACATATTCAATGACTTCAAAGATATATACCAATATATAGGCTCACATACTAAGATCAAAGAGGAAATCTATCCATGAGAGACATGTGCCATTACAAGAGAAACCATGAAGCATGAAACATAACTTATTAAAGATCACAAGATGAAGAAAATGTAGAGAAACCAAAAATAAATCTATATCATGTCATCACATATCCCTCATAACAAGATTTCCAACGATCCAAAAATTTTGTAATTCCAATTCCATATGAGAAAGTTATGTCAATTTTAGTGAAGATGCCCAGAAATTTCTTTGTCACAAAACTTTGCACTCTTCTCCAAGAGTTGCGAAATTCCTAAGAGAATTGATGATGAACAAATGAAATGTTTGATATTCTATTTATATAGGCTGTGGAGAAAAATTATTACCTTGGGCCGACATGCAATTCAAAATTACAAATAATTAAATTTTCTTTTGCTTGGTTGGCTCACCCAAAAAGGTGCGGTACGCCAACTTCAAAAATTCACGTCTCTTCAACTGCAAGGAGTTAGAAGATGCTCCACATTTCAACATAAATGGATTGACGAGGAATATTTCACTATCATGGGTTTATTTGAAAATCCTTGGTCTAATACCCTTAAATTCTTTAATATGTCCAGGACATCAAAGACCCCACACATGAGGGTGTCAAAGACCATATCACCAACTAGAAGAGTTTCAAAGTATTCTTCAACATATCAAGACACATAAGTGGTCTCTACCTCCATCTACATCCCAATAGCTGTATAACCACAAATAGGACCATACATCATCATGGTTCAAGACCCAATGCACCACATCTAAGGGTTTCAAGGAATATTTCAAAGATATCATATAATATTTAAACAAAATACTTTCCATGGACTTCAACAGCTTCAACATCATCATGTTGAAGGTCTCCATATCATTAAAAAAATATCCAATGGTTCCACTATATATATTCATCACTATAAGAGTACCGACACCCCAAAAGAGGGGTACAAAGACCTCACTAGTTTGCAACACCTCATGGGCTTCATATTCGTGATCACAAGGCTACTACATGCCAATGACCATATAGCGTCCAAGAGACATCAAACCACCATATATGTGGGTTCAAGACATAAACTTTCAAGGACAAAAAGGACCCCATAAGAATGGGTTCCAACATACCATCATAAGTGTGGGTTCGAAGACCTAAGTCTCCACATGCAAGAGGATCAAGATCTAAGCTTGTGGACTCAAGAACCCCACAAGAACTTAACAACCTCAAGACCATAAAATGCAAGAAATGGGATTCACCATAAACACATCAAGGAATTTACACACATGAGCCACATCATCCATACAACAACCAATCAAGAGACCAAAACAAGCACAAACATGAAAAGCAGCACACAGACAAGTAACCAAAGATCAACCATGAGTAAGCAACTCGACAATGGACTCAAATGGAACCAAGATACAACTTAGGGGCACTTGACCAAGTCAATGGATAACGAAGGATTTTTTCATTGTTCCAAGGCCTCGAAGGGCTTCAAGCTTGTGCTTGGACAAGGTCAAAAGGGCTCCTCTGACACAAAAAACCACAAAATAAACACTAACCCTCAGGGGCTCCACAACGGACACCAAGGAATTAACAATTGGCATCAATGACCAGACACCATTGGCATCAATGAAAACTTAATCAACAATAACCTCTAGGTGTACCCACGCTACCCCATGTAAAATACAAAGGCTAGTTAGGGTTTGAGCCAATGGTGTTGCAAGGAGTGCCTTAACAGTTCACCCCATTTCCATCCCAAAATTGATTAAATATTAATAATTGAAATAAAGTATATAGATCCATTTTAATTATATTGAATTGTTTATAACATTAAACAATTCACACTCGAATATTTTTATTTCATTTTTAATGTTTTTTTGTAAGCTAGTACCCACAAAGTTTCGAACAGGTAACCTTATGTAAAGAGTGCCTTAATATTACACTCATTCATCATCTATACTAAACCCCATGGACTTAATAATCTGAAGGACATGGAGTTGGGATTTGATCCACTTTATATGTGTGAACTGGTCACAATATTATTTAATAAAATCTCTCTAGGTGCAACCACATGTTCGACCACTACCTCAAGGTGACCACATGGATTCATGCTCGACCTTCATTTGAATTGAACCTTGCCCAATTGTGAAAAACTCCTCACTCCTCACCAATGGATCCAACCCCTTTGGGATTTCGTGTTTAAATTTGAATTTATATAAATTTGGTAATTGATTTTAATGAATGTATTGTTCAAATTACAACATTGTTTATTAAAAACAAGCAATCTCATGTACATTTTTTTTATGAAACTTAATTTAATCATATGTAATATAATTGAAGTAATGGTAATTCTTATAAATAACACAATATATGTGTGTGATATGTATTTCTATATATACATACATGCACATATATATGTATGTTAGTTTTCAAGGTTACTTCCAAAAAATGTGTACCCTATGTTTGGCGATGCTTCATGTGATGTGAGGTGCATGGTGTATAGATGACCCTTGGTTGTTATGTGATGGATATACATAATGGATTTGACTTACTTGTTGATTTCTAGACATTATATGGATGTTCGCATGACATCCTTCTTTAGATCATTGAAGACCTATGGAGCTTGGTGATTTCTTCATGATGAACACATAGAGGATTAGTTGGTTGCTTGGAGGACACCTTGCTTTAAAGGAGGAGCAATGGGAATTCTCAAGGATGTTGAGTCCTACATTGCATGGGGACAATTTATGGCTTGCATGGAGCCATCTTGTGCTTTACTTTAGGATTCTTGGGTTGAGGTAGTGATCATGTAGGTGTAGTGGACTCAGAGGATCACATGGATTTTGATAAGAATTGGAGCCTTGGAGGCTTGTGGTGGAGGAATGTTGGACACATCTTGTAGAGTGCTCATGCCTTGAGCATTGCTTGTTGGATGTCTTCACCTTAGATCTCGACGTGTGTCATTTAGAGAGGGAGCGCTCCACTTATGAGCCTACTTTTGTAGAGATAAGTTGCTTGAGGAGATTTAGGTCCAATTTATATTGTTAACCTCCAATACTTGTCATAAAAATAGAGGAAGGAGAGATTCCTTCATTCATTTGTCACAATTGTGTTAGAGGTGTGAGGATTGAATTGAACTAATCTATCTTTTGTGTACTATTCATTGTATTATCTATGTTTTCCTTGGAGAGCTAGGGTTCTTGGAAAAGCTTAATGGTATTCTAGGTTTAGGGTTTCACCCTAAATTATGCAAAGAATCTAGGTTTTGTGATAAACACTAGAAATAAGCATTTTACTGTATCATTTGTGAGAGAACAATACTAATTTTTTGAAACCCTAGTGCTATTTGTTATGCTTGATTGAGGAGGAGAAGAGGAGGCATATTTCATATTCCAAGGATTACTTGCCAATGATTATGGTAGTTTGTTGAGGATCATTGGTGGAGTGGCCAACTACTATTACAATACGGAGTTGTAGCATTACTGCTTTGTGTTACTACATCCCATTCTCCCTTAGTCAAGTTTTTTTTGTTGCTTCTCATTGAGATTTTGTGATGTGTGTTTTGCATCAAATTTTTACAATTTCTTATTTCATAGGTTGGACAACACGCAAAACGTTTGAACATTTTATTATTATTCATTACATGATATTGGTATAATTTATGTGTTGATGTCCATCCTATTTGTGTCACAACTGCATTATTTTTTCATCACTAAAATATATCATGAATTAGAAGCGTCGTGTTGTGTTGTGGCACACCAAATTAATGTCTTGATCATACATGAATAACATCAATTAATGTCACTATACAAGCGTGTTATTGCATTAGAAAAACTATGTGCTATGAAATTGTTGTTATATTTACACACAATTTCGGCTCCATTCTTTGATGGAGTTCCATTCGATCATTGGCAAGAGCGCAATCTATAGTACCTTATGTGAAGAATAATAAGGTCACTATGGAGGGAATGATAAAAGCTAGTGTGAATAGTCATAAGGTCATTATGAAGATGTTGCAAGAGAGGAGAGAAAATAAATTTTGGAGGAGGTTCTCCTATGATTTAAGGAGTTATTGTGTAACTCATATCTCTTATATGTTTTGGAGTTGTGCTCCACATTCACATTTGGTGTACATTGTGTGTGTTATCCACTAAGTTTCACTTAAGGGATTTTTCAAGTGAGCCAACAAGGATCGAATCAAATAACTTGTTCTTACTCGGTGCTCGGAAGTTTCGTGGTTTCATTAGGGCCACTTGTGACCTCTTTTGGATGTTCACACCCTTTCGAGGTAATTGTAATCAATGACATAGAGGTTCATTTATGTAAAATGCTTGGCCTTCTTAGAATTGGTCATCAAGGTCATCATACTTGAGTGTTTTTTCCCCTGTTAATTATATAACGTTTTTTTAAGCAACATATATTTTTCAAGTTTTTCACTCAAAATCGTCCAAAGTCGAGATGGTGAGTTTGGTAACTTTTTTCTCACAAAGGTTATTAAATCCTAGGGTTTATGTATTATACCATGCTATTCATATTTCAAGAGTTTCATGAATATCCGATAAGTCCCCCCTCGGATTTTTTATTTTTTATTTTTTTAATAAAATCATCGATCAGGTGTATTTTAATTTTAATATTTCAAAAGGTCATAAAATTGGGCCTAGGGATCCAATTTGGTCACGGGGATGCTCATTTTTGGAGCCAGAGACCTAAATTTACCCCTAAACCCACTTTTGAGAGTCAAATTAGTAATTTTTCAATTATTAATTTGGATTTTATCTCCAAAATGGCTCAGAGGGTCAAATAAATGGGAAAATTGGAGAAAATCCAATTCCTAAATCAAAGGAAGCTTGTCTAGGACTTGTCTTTGAGGTGTAAAAGTTGTTGTGGATATTGTCTGGGAAATTTATGAGCATAGAGGAGCATCTTCAACCATCAAAGGAGGGGCTCCAAATCACTTCCACAAAAGGGGGGTGAATTCACTCATGGAGGGTGGTTTTGCCACTTGGATGAAGTGGTTAGAGGAGGTAAAGGCTTCCCAAACAAAGTGGGATACATCAATATAATTCATCCCTTCATTCCAACTCTCAGGCCTTCCTCCCACCATTATCTCAACCCCCAAAACACCTTACACTTGTCAAATTCGCCCCCTTGAAGTTTGAGCTTCGTTTTTGCTATAAAAGAAGGGTTTTCCTCCTTTGTTGAGGAAGGATGCAATAAACCTATGTTATTTTGTATTGTTTCTATATTGATGAATAAAATTACAGACTTTGGAGGTCCACTCTGTGTTATGAGATGACTTCTTGAGAATATTTGAGGTGACATTGTTAAAATTTTGAATTGTTTCTTCCTTTTGCTTAAAATTGCTATTAGATCTAGCTTAGAAGGTCATCCTAAGACACAAAGTAGGAATTTACAGATGTAACTTTCTTACTGTATTTTGATTTCAATATATGGGAGAGTAGTTTTTCTTACTCAGTTGTATTTCAACTCTTTCTCATTTCATGTTTTTTAATACACTAGATCTAACTTTTTTATGCAGGGATTTCTCATAGATTTGTTTTGTAGATTACTTTTTCAAATGAGGAGTTGGAATCAATTGTATATTCTTCTTATTTGACAATCTCTCAAGTTTTATCTTATTTCTATAGGGTATCCAAAGATTTCATAAGAAGATCAAGCCAGAATTGAAGTTTCCTTCCATCTTCTCAAAACAATTATCTCTTCTTTTTCTGGTTACATAGTTTGAATATGCAAATTTGATAGATCTGATTTAAAAGTCTGATAATTTCAATCTAGTTATTTATCATATCAGATAATTTAGATCTAGAAGTTCCTAAAAAGAATAATATTTTACTCAATCTAAATTTGTCATTTCAATGCTCTAAAAACACAACAGGATTTGAACCCGAAATCCGACATTATTCGACATTTCATATGGATGTGTCAAACAACAATCATTGAAAAGAACGGAGATCAGGAAAGTTTTATAGCACTGTTGAATATCCAACACATTAGGCGTCGCATATCCGACCCTAAAGCGTCGGATATCCGACCCAAAAGTGTCGCATATCCGACCCAAGTGTGTCGGTTTTTCAACCCCTTCATGTCGGATATCTGACGCTATGTGTAGGTTTTAAAAAAAAATTAATGTAAGGTTTACATGATTTGAAATTTTTGGTCCCATATTTTCAACGGTAACTATGTTCAAGGGGTCGAATATCCGATGCCTGGCCATTATAAATATAATTTTTTTTTAACATTTCAGCATGTTTGTTGTAGAAGTGACAAACGATTTGCGAAAATTATTTGTTCCTCGATGGACGTTTTCAGGAATTGTTTTATTCCTCAACGGGTGGATGTGGGATTTTCTTTTTCATCGAAATACAGTTTGTTGGGAATTTTTTATTCTTCGACTTCTCTCCGTTTGACAAAATTTTGATGCATGGAACTTGATTTTTTAAGACAACCGATTATATTCATTAATGAAGTTTATGACAAAATTTCAAATAGAAATATTCCAGATCCAAACGAAGACAACCGACAATTGCTTGCTAGACTATGGGATGCAACGAAACGAAGGGGTGATGGAAAATGTTATTGTTTGTGTACTCAATGCAGGGGATTTAAGAGGAGAAGAATATTGATCTCAACAGCCACAAAAAATTGCAGGGAACATGGACACGCTGAGGGGGGGAACGAATATCGTCTATTTGTAGATTTAGCACTATAAAGTTTATTATATTCTCTTTTTTGGTAATTGTATGTATTATTTTTATTTTTCATATATTAATGTATATCTATTGATGTTTCCATGTATTTATATTAAAGGAAAGACACCCTACAACATATCGTCTAGAGGAAGTGCTTTCAAAACAAGTTCAGGATCAGGATCATGGAGCGTGTATGTTTAATGGAGAACAAGTGAATGATCATATTGAACAACATGATCATACCGATAATGTAATTGAATATGATGGTACAAATACATTGATCCATGATTCATTTAATGTTAGAATGGATGATGACGATGACGTTAATAATGAAAATGATGATGACTTTGATGATGTTCATGATATACCTCTTCTCGATAAGGCATATGAACCCCTTTATGAAGGATACAAAACAAATCTTGTCTCTTTTGTATTGTTGATAATGAACTTGAAGGTTATGAATGGTCTTTCAAACATTGCAATCAAACGGATGCTAAGGTATGTAAAATAATCCATCACATATATAGGATCATGATAAAGTTTATCTGTATTCCTCTAATAATTGTATTATTAACTCATTATTGATCATTGTACGGATGAAGCGTGTTTCGTTAATATTATTTATTTATTACATTAACTATTTTTTTAATTTTTTTGTAGCTTGATAGCTAAATTTTTGTTACCACCATCAAATATTTTACCTCGCGCATATCGAGATTTATCTTCCATCATGAAAGAGATTGGAATGCATTATGAAGCAATTCATGCATGCCCCGATGACCATGTTATATATTATAATCAGCATGAATTTGCAACAGAATGTCCGGAATATCATGTAAGTAGATATCGTACAAATAAAGTAACAAAAAAGGTGCCTCATAAAGTTCTTCGTTATATTCCGATCATTCCACGTTTTCAACGACTGTTCAAGTGCAAAAACATAGCACAATTTATGGATTACCATGCTAGGAATAGAAGTCAATATGATGTTATCCGAATGCCTACAGATGGTTCTGCTTTTAGAGATATGGAGGAAAAGTGGCCTCACTTTAAAGAAGAACCACGTAATCTTAGGATTTATTTGGTAGAAGATGGTGTTAATCCATTTGCACAGATGAAATCCATTTACATGGTGTGGCCTATTTTTGTTATCAACAATAACATTCCTCCATGGTTGTCAATAAAGAGGGAGCACATAATGTTGTCAATGATTATTCCAGGTTTTTTTGTCGAAAACTGTTTTATTTATAATGTAGTTGTGGCATCTCATTTTTCGTATTATGTTTCTTAATTTGATATATATATCTATTATTTTACTCTTGTGCATGGTTTATATATCTTAATGGTTCTCATAATGATATATTTTATATGTACTTCAAATCAATCAGGTAAGTCCCAAGTCAAAGATATGAATGTATACATCAAACCTCTTATAGATGAGCTATTGAAGTTATGGAATGGCATAAATATGTATGGCGTATCTAGACCAATACTACAAAGGCAATTTCAATTCCATGCAATGGTTGTATGGACAATACACGATGCCACTAGGTTAACTTCATTTTGTGGTTTGTAATTTTAAGTTCCACTTTAATTTCATTTAATGATATGGAGTAGTTATAATAGTTTATATATGAATATATTTGACATAGATATTCCATATCTAAATATTGTAGGTCTTCAGACAAAGGGTAAATTTGCATGTCTAGTTTGTGGTCCTAAGATAAAATCTCATCGTTCAAAAAGCTTAAGAGAGGTGTTTGATGAGTATAGGCATTTCCTCTCTAAGAATCACAGGTATAGAACAACTGAAAAAAAATATTTTCAATGGGAAGCAGGAGACTGCATTAAAACCATGGAGAATGACACCTCACCTTTGGAAGATGCAATACAATAGAAATCGTCATCATGGTACGTATGGAT
Source organism: Pseudotsuga menziesii (assembly GCA_001517045.1). Lineage (NCBI taxonomy): Eukaryota > Viridiplantae > Streptophyta > Pinopsida > Pinales > Pinaceae > Pseudotsuga > Pseudotsuga menziesii. The sequence continues at coordinate 166,378 of LPNX010402318.1, read as the reverse complement.
CATCGTATATGAATTGTTATGTATTTTAGTTTTTATTGTGAGTTGTTTACTGTAGTGGCCATATTTGATTTATGATGTAATTTATTTATAAACTAATATTCATGATGTCCATCGTGATCATGAAGGCATTAATGGTCTTCCAAGAGGAATGAAAATTTATCCAATTCAATTTAGCAGGTTGCCCTACTATGAGCACCTACGATGACATGGATGAAGAAAACGATGAAATATAATTAATGAAAGGTAAATATCCTCATGATCATTGTCATCATCATTATTATTTTCATCGTCGTCATCAAAATCATAAATATCATCATCGTCGTCGTCGTTGTCATCATCAAAATCATAATTATCATCATCATCTTCATCATCGTCATCATCATCATCTTCATCATCATCGTCATCATCATCATCATCATCTTCATTGCCATCATCATCATTAAAATTAAACCTAGATCAAATTAATTACTTCATATCATCGTCATCGTCGTCTGTAGCATCATCATCATATTCATCATCGTCATCATCATATCGTCTTCATATCGTCTTCATCATCGTCATCGTCATCGTCATATCGTCTTCATCATCGTCATCCTCATCAACATAATCACCACCAACATCATCATCTTCATCATAATCGATGAAGATGACATCGTTATCCTCATGATCGTTGTCATCATCATTATCAATATTGTCATCATCATCATCAAAATTATAATTATCATCAGCATCGTCATCATCAGAATCATCAAAATCATAATTATCATCATCGTCGTCATCATCGTCACCATCATCATCATCTTCATCGCCATCATCATCATTAAAATTAAACCTAGATTAATTAATTACTTCATATCATCGTCATTGTCGTCCGTAGCATCTTCATTGTCGTCCGTAGCATCGTCATCGTCAACGTCAACAATGAAATATAATGAAAAGTAAATATTTAATTAGACCTATTCTTTTATCTTATTTCTTTTTTAAAATAGTTACGGACATCATCATCATTATCATCATCATCATGTGGATCATCATTGTCATCATCCTCACCATCATCATGATCACCATTCTCAACATCACCATCATCATTATCATCATCGTCATATATAATCATCATCATCATCATCATCATCATCATCATCATAATCGTCATCATCATAATCACCCTCATCGTCATCTTCATCGTCATCATCGACGTCGTCATCGTTGTCTTCATCATCATTGTCATCATCATTGTCATTGTCATTGTTGTCATCAAAATCATCATTATCATCATCGTCATCATCGATGTCGTCATCATCGTCATCATCATCATCTTCATCATCATCGCCATCATCATCATAGTGTGAAGATTAGTGTTTTAAAACACTAATATCTTGATAGTGTGAGTTAATTATATTGCCAAATACTATAAATAAATATTAATTTAAAGTGATTTATGCCTAAACCTTTATCATTTGATAATGCACATAAGCTACATTGTAGTTAGTAACACACATGGTTTTCTTTTGACATGATATTTGCTAATAAAAATAAAGTGAATATAGCTATAAATATTTAATTTTATTTATATTTGAAATATTTTTCCATAAAATATTTTATATGAAATTTTAGAATTTATCACTTTATTTTTGTTTTGAATGTTTTAAGTTTATTTTAAAAAAGTATTTAATTTAAACAAGATGTTTATATAGAAGAATGTAGTTAGCAAAATTGATGTCCAAAATTTTTACTTAGTTTATTGCTATAATAAAAATATTAGATGTTAAGAATGTAGAACATAACATTAATGTTTTTTTTTAAATCTTTTACATACCTTATGGCTCACAAAAAGATATTAGATTCCAATTTTTTCATATATCATTGATCTTACCGTAACTTTATAGTTTGGTGAAAAACATCAAAATCATTTTAGATATTTAGACTTTGTTAAATTGCCACAACAATGGCTTCTTAAGTTGTTTAAATGTTGTCATTCCACCCACCAAAGTTTGACTCTCCTAATTGTTGTCATTCCACCCACCAAAGCTTGAGTCTCCTCAATAGCATATTTGTCCCTTATATCTATTAAATAAGATATATGTCAAGGTTCTCAATAAAGTGTATGTGATAATAAATCATTGTTCTCTTCTTTCTTTTATTAGGAATTTATGACTTTTTTTATGATGGTGATGACAATGATGACGACAATGTTACCATATTGGTCTATCATATTTTTTTATATTGAATCCAATTTCAAAAAGGGCACAAATAAGATTATAATGATTATAAAAGAATTGGGCCCTTTTTAATTTGGAAATTGATTTAAAAAGAAAATTGCCAATCCATGCATGCTTTCAAAATCATCATCCTCATGATCATTGTCATCATCATCATCATTGTCATCATCGTCATCAAAATCATAATTATCATCGTCGTCGTCGTCATCCTCACCATCCTCATATCATCATCATCAACATCATCATCATCATCATCGTCTTCATCATTAGACATCATCATCTTCATCATCATATTCATCATCATCCTCGTCATCATAACACATCATCATCATCTTCATCATCATCCTCGTCATCATCACACATCATCATCATCATCATCACACATCTTCATCTTCATCACAGATCGTTGTCACCATCATCATCATCATGTGGTTCATCATCGTCATCATCCTCACCATCCTCATCATCATCATCATCATGTTCATCATCATCAACATCATCTTCATCATCATCATCATCATCATCTTCATCATCATCTTCATCATCATCATCATCATCTTCATCATCATCTTCATCATCATCATCATCATCTTCATGAACATCATCATCATGTGGTTCATCATCGTCATCATCCTCACCATCCTCATCATCATCATCTTCATCATCATCAACATCATCTTCATCATCATCATAATCATCTTCATCATCATCTTCATCAACATCATCATGATCATCTTCGTCATCATCAACATCGTCATCATCATCAACATCATCATCCATCAACATCATCATCATCCATCATCATCATCATCGTTATCGTCATCGTCATCGGTGTCGGCATTTTCGTCGTCATCATCACCAACATCATCGTTGCCATCGACAGCACCATCAGCGTCATCATCATCAACATCGTTAGCATTTTCATCATTTCATATGATATCAATATGGTCATCACCATCATCATCATCATCTTCATCATCATCATCTTCGTCTTCATCATCATCATCATCTTCATCCTCATAATCAGCATCCTCATCTTCATCAGCATCATCATCATCATCATCATCATCATAATGATCGATGTCATGGATAACATCATGATCATGATCAACATCATCATCATCAGCGACATCCTCATCCTCATCATCATAGATTCACTGCACACATAAAGACTCACATAGATACACCCCCCTCTTTGTATATAAAAAAATAAAATAAAACATAGTATAAATAAACCAACATAGATCCATCTTAAACCTGGATCTAGAAAGCACCGAGAAGGATCCAATTTATTTAGGTGTAAGTTATTTTTATCTTAAATTTTTAAATGTTCATAAAAAATTATACCTCAAACATTTTGATCCCTTTAGTGTTTGGTAAATCCGGATTTAACATGGATCTTTTAATTACTTTTCATTTAGTTTTATTGTTGGGTTTTTATTATTTGATAAATTAGGCTACATGTTTTTCTCTTGTTTTAGCAAACCTGTTGGTGTAGTGTTGGGTTAAACACACATTAATCTCATCCATGTTATTTGGATGACACTCCTTTATTCTAATCAATAAGCCATAACCAAATATGTCAAAATTCTACTCTAAATCCAGACCAAAATATATCTAAATTTTATTATAAAAAATGATTTATTATTATTGCGATGAATTATAAAGAAACTTAGTTAATTAAATTATTTTAAAAGTAATTAAAAATTAAATAAAATAAAAAAGATAGAATCTTTGAAGAAGGTTGAATATCTTTTGAAAAAGAGTTTAGCATTTCCAGTAATCATTAACAGTTAATATATATTAGAGAGAATAAAAAGACAAATGAACCTGAAAAACAACATTAAAAAAATACAAACGATCATTTTCTGAAGAACAAATCTAGTAAATTAGCACATATCCATTTTAAACCTGGATTTATCAAGCTCCCCGAAGGATCTAATTTATGGATCTATGCTATTCTTTTTTTAAATTTAAGTCCATGTGTAATTTATATTTCTCATTTTTTATTTTTAATATGTTTTATATTTCTCACCGAGGTTATTCCTTTCCTTGTAGATTGAAGTTTATTTGGTGAATTGATTTTGAATTGAGTGGACAATATATAAATATATGAATCCACAATATATATTTTATTTATTTATTTATTTATGTCAGTTAACATTATTTTTTTTATGTCGGTTAGCATAACGTGACTAACGTGGCAGGATCTCCCCCATACTAAGCTGAGAGCACCTCGCTTCTCTCAGTGCAATAAAAAAAATAAAACATAGTATACATACATAAATAAAACATAGTGTATATATATATATATATATATAAAATAAAGCATAAATAAATTAAAACATAAAACAATATATATAAATATTATAAAACAATTATTTATAATACATATATATAAATAAACATAAACATAAACATAAAACCACAAAAAAACACTAACAGTGGTGCGCTATTTTCCTTTCAGCTTCACGAGAAAGCTTCTTCTGTGCATCTCGTCGGGTGCTTGTGTTCAATGATCACGAGAAAGCTTCTTCCTCTGTGCTGTGCATCTCGTCGGGTGCTTGTCATTCAGTGATCAAGGGTTGATTTGCGCAACTTGGACGGAGAACAATATCAGTGGGAGCAACGATTTGGACAGTGGGAGCAATGACTTGGACTGACCACGAAGACTAAGGAGAGTGGATTGTGGTTTTGTAGCGGACAAGGAGGCCAATTGTTAGTCGAGACAATGTATCCCAAAATTGTGAGTACTGTGCCCTAATTCATGTCTATTTTTAATTTTTTAAGATAGTCATGCAAATCTCTAGGGTTTCTTAGCCAATAGAGGAAAGGCAGAGGCTAATAGAGCAGGCTTAGAACCAGATTGTGTAGGGTTGGTACGTTTCAATCCTGCCTTCTCAATTTAGGCTTTGGTTAAAGTAAACCCCCATTTTTACGGGGTCGGATGGTCCTCACTCTCTCGTCCAGTGGTGATGTGTTCCTTCTCACTCGGTTATGGTGAATGGGATCTTGTGTGGGTGAACAATTAGACACCTCATTTATATACCTTTCCTACTTGATTACTTCACTTTTACCAACAACCCAAAGGGTCTATGTCTATACTGCCTACTTCTTCACCAACTTGAATCCTTCCTTTTTAAACCTTTGTTTGTAATGCATCCGAATTCAACAGTGAATTTTTTTGAGAGGAAAGCAATAAAGGAAAAAGGATTTCGGAGTATTCTGCCTCAATGGCGCATTCAACAGATCCCCCGGTAGTAGGAATAAAATAGATAGATGTGTTATCTTTATCAGCTTTCAAACATGGGTTTTCTTCGTGGTGCATGCATTTACATTGATCAGCTAATGACAGACCTAATTTGACAGTTTCAACTAACCCGCATTTGACCCATATTGGCTGATATGGATTCTGAAGCCTAGCCAGTCTGAGCGTTACAAATAGTGGACGAACCCACGACATTTTGGTTCGCATTCAAACTGGTTTGGTTGTTTTTATGTGAGTTATCTCAACAAGCGGTTTCCAAATAAGCTATTAAGATGACCCCACCCAAATGAGATGCTAAAGGGAGGTTTAGAGAAGAATTCGAGTTCCACCATAGCCACGATAGATATAGTTTTTCTGCTCACATGTATGCTCAGTCCGGTGGAGAAGGATGAAAATCGGTCGCTGCCCCGAGTAGGATTGTCGAGCCATATTTTGTTATAAGCAAGAAACTCGAACCTAACCCCTAGATCATTCAAGATCATTATAAAATCCCTAGGTTAGAAAGAAAATCGAATCTAACCCAGTATTTTCCAAATTGTAGCGACAACAGGGGTTTGCTAGAATTCTGCCAAATGTTATGGATTTCTTCTTTAAGGTGTTTTATTATAGAAACCTTATATTAGAAAGCAACTCGAACCTAACCCAGTAATTCCCAAGCTCTAAACACCATGAGAGCTTGGACTATACAATATATTTTCATTAAGTGATTGAATGAATTAATCCACTTACAATAACTATTTTTTCAAAATACTAAATTTTTTTTTACATACTTGTAAATATCATCATCAAACAAAACTATCCATGAGGACAGAGTTCGAGAACTCTTTCCACATGAACTATATCTCACAAAAGATAACAAGTGTTCATCCAAGCAACGGTGAAGATTTGTGGTATTATGCTTCATAATTTTGCGATGTTGCAACCTAATGAAACATAATACCACGAATCGTCCCCATTATTAGCCAACACTTATTAGCTATTTTAGAGTTAGTGAATTGAAAGTGGCTAAGTCAATGCAAAAAAGAAAGGAAATAAGTTTCACTAAATAAACTATTTTGATAATTGTACCTACATCTTCTGCTACATGCATTGCTTGCATGCCTCACATATCTCGACGTACTATCAAAATTATTATTATTGGTATGTGTACCTTCTCTCACTGATAGTCTTCTTCCTATTTATTCACCAAAACAACTATATTATAGGGCCTTTTGGCACAACATTGTTTTGCATGCAACTTTTATTTTGTCAATATAGCATAACTAAAGCACCGAACCTACAAACATACTATCAAAACAATAGAATATCAGTTTGGGATACTATATTTTTTCATTCGGTGATCCAATACCTTTTGTAATACCTTCAACCCTTAAAAAGATAGGGGATAAGAGAAGGTACATGTGGTACCTAATAAGGAGAACCTAGATAATGCCTATAAAGGAGTCATTAATGGTGATGATAAAAAATAGTTTCACCTTTGAATTGCTTCAATAGCCTATAAATAGTAAAATTTCACAAACTAAAACACACCATAATCCACGCGTAATTTGATAAATGAATGGAAATAACTATCAATGGGCAATAATAATAATAATAATATACCCATAGATCTTAGTTTAGGGATGTATTGAGGTTTATACCACATATTTGATAGTGTATGCATCCAATACTTTCTCATTACTTGATCACTAATATCAATTGATATACCATCACTCTTATTGGTAACTCCATTTTTTTCACATTTCTAGTAACCTACAAATTCCAAACTCTTTGTTTTCACGGAGTTTTTGCGAGGTTATGGGTGCAAAAATAGTGGAGATTGGCATCCTAAGGTTGATATTGGTACCTTCAATTTTTTAGATACCATGATAGTTTTATGGTTGCTAATCCCAAGGATCCTCCTTAATTGATACATCATGATAGTTTTATGGTTGCTAACCCCAAGGGTTGTCAATTGGTAGATGCTCATGTGAAAGCTCACATAGGCCTCAAGATCAAATCTAAAAGAAGAAGAAAAATCTAAAATTAAGTTTAAATTTAAAGAATAAAAATATAAAATTAATTACCATGTTACGCAATATTACATACATAAATATTTTATTATTATTAATTTAGGGTTGCCTTAGGGTTGAAAATTAGTATGGAAAACAAGTTAGCGTTGCCTTAGGGTTGAAAATTAATATGGGAAAACAAGCATAATCATGACAAGCTAAAAGGAATAAATCAACAAATATTACATA